>JAJJMC010034308.1:174949-247022 GCA_023531435.1 Papaver californicum | reverse complement strand
TAATGATGATAGTAATAACACCACTTCCTCATCAGACGAAGAAGCATTTCCGATTAACCAAAATGACCAAGCACTAAATTTAGGATTGTTCGCTTCATACATTGACTGGCCACGTACTCGAATCGAAATACAAAGAAAGCGTGAGGATGGAGCTAGACAACTATGGACAGATTACTTTTCAAGACACCCGACTTTTCCTCCCAATGTTTTTCGTAGAAGATTTCGAATGAGAAGACAATTGTTCAACCGTATCTTGCGGGATATAGTAGCAGTTAATCCTAATTTCGTTCAAAAACGGGATGCGGCCGGGCGCCTAGGATTAACCCCACACGTGAAAATTACGGCTGCAATTCGTATGTTGGCTTATGGATCTACGGCGGATGCAATAGATGAGTACTTACGCATCGGAAAAACCACGGTTCTTGAGGCAACACGACAGTTTTGTTTGGCGATACTGCATTTATATGAGGAACGGTATTTGCGTAACCCAACTCCTGCGGATGTAGAACTGTTGCTTAACCAGAACAAAGCATGGGGATTTCCTGGGATGCGAGGCAGTGTGGATTGTATGCATTCGAAATGGGATAGATGTCCATCAGCCGAATCTGGTGCCTATACTGCCTACAAAGGCGATGAAAGTATTGTATTGGAGGCAGTGGTTTCAAGAGATCTTTGGTTTTGGCATGCTTTTTTTGGTATGCCTGGTTCCAACAACGATATAAACGTAATGAACAGTTCTTACATTTTTAAGAACCTAATCAGAGGGAAAACACCACCTGTGAACTTCGAGGTTAACGGGAACCAATATGATATGGGGTACTATCTCGGTGATGGGATATACCTAGAGATAACAACCATTATTATGTCGATCAAACATCCAGATTCGGCAAAGAAACGCAAATTCTCAACTATGCAAGAGGGCTGCTGAAAAGATGTGGAGCGAGGATTTGGGGTACTGCAAAACCAATTTGCAATCGTTAAACAACCAGCTAGAATGTGGAATATGGACGCACTAGCATATATAATGAAAACGGTTATTATTCTCCATAATATGATTGTGGAGGATGAACGTCAACCCGGTGATTGGCCACATGAATATGATCAAGGGCGCTACCACGCACCGGTTAATATATCCCGTCAACAAACTGAAGAACTGTCGAGGATGTCAACTCACCAACGCCGAGTTGCAGTACATAGCAAAGAAACGCATATTCGATTACGAAATGACTTGATCGAACATTTATGGTCGGATTTCGGTGAAGTATGAAAAATTAGTAAACCATGCGGCTAGGTTTTGTGGGTATATCTCTTGTAAACCCTCCCGAGACACCACTCGGCCACTAGGGGCACTTGGTGGTTTAAAGGCATGTTGCACGTGCTAAGTGTTGAACCTTTGTATTACTTTTAATCTTAATATGAATGTTTAGTTTAATTCCTGTCATTGCCTTGTCAACTTACTTTTTATAATATCTCTGACAATGTTGAAAACTGATTTTTACATTGAAATGTGGTCTGGGTATTGTTCATTCCTTGCATTGACTTGTCAACTTACAACAAGCATCTTGCACGTGCTAAGTGCAACCGCTACTCATGTGAAAATGAGATATCTTAATGTAAAGTTGTGTTCTGTTCTAGTTGCTCTAAGTGACGATCAATTTCATGACTCAAAAGTTAGAATTTTCATTAACAGTCAGAAAAATTACACTCGAAGTTTTATACGGTGTAACCAAGACGAGATTCTCTTCTTTTCTGTAAAATTTATTGCTTCCTAACTTCAATCCACTCTTTGGTTGCGGCATCCAAATGGGAGACGTCCGTCATCATAATACGATACTCCTCTTTTGCTGCAAACTCGGCTTCTCTCTGATCACTCTTCCTTTTAGCATTTTCCACATAACTGTTGTTGAAGTTTTTTTGGTTGTTAATAATTGTGTCCAAGGCATCGGCTTGGGCACTGGATTTTGCTTTCCCTGTTAGCTTCAAACGTTTAGCCTCTTTTTTCCCCATTGGACGGGGATACGTGCTAGGTATATCTCCTATTTCTTCGTATCCACTCCATTGGCCTTGGCTTGGCGAAGGTCTATTTCGAGTATCGTCATCGGTATCCGAATCTTCTTCGGCTTGTGATTAATCGAAAACTTGTGTTGATCGTATTGAATATTTGATGTTTTCTAACATAATTGCGTAGCACTCTTCGTGCTTAAATGGTTTCCCACCATTAGCTTCCTTGAATAGCCTCCTTACTTCTACACTCTGTTTATTGTTGTTCAGAAAAATAGTTAGTACATCATATACAATTCAAAAAATTTAAAAGGCAGTGCATAAAATTTTAAGTCTTCACATACCTTTGTTTCTGGGCCCCATCCAGTATGGTGTTCACGTTCCACTTCTGCCTCCTTTGCAGAGTAAAGAGCCACCTCTTTACTTATTCCCTGAAAGCGTTTCTGAATAGAGGTCCAACTCCGATCATCCATTGAAGGTATAGCTTCTTTCATTCCAGCTTTGATGCGAGACCATAATTTGTCTTCTGATTGATCGATACCAACACTACAATCTTGCGATATTGATAAATGAATCCTACACATGGTTATATCTTCATTAACAGTAAAATTTAGACCTCTTGGTTTTGGACCCATTAATGAAAGTGATTACAAACAAATTGGAATGAACAAAAATTTGAAAACTTAGAAATTTCTTTATTTGTTGTAACTGAATTATGTAATATTGTTGTGGAGATGAAACATACTACGGTAACTCGTTTATATACATTAAGGATTTAATAGCCGTTCAACGGTTACATTTTACAACGTTATACAATACAACGGTAACAAAACGCTCGTGTAGGGGGACGTTTTGTTGCAACGCCTAGCTGGAGAAGCGTGCAATTGGGACGTCCATCTGGAGTAGCGTTTGTAAACTGGGAGTCCATCTGGAGCAGCGTTGCGTCGTCTTGGGTGAGCGCCGGGGCTAGGCGTTTTCCTAAATGGACGTTGGGTTTACAACGTTTTCCTAAGTGGACGTCTGGTTGAGACGCTCCTCTAGCTTGCGTTTGGCAGACCAACGTTCTCCTGCAAGCGTTACTTCATGCGCTTCTCTGCCCAAGTGTCTCAACAAACGATACTCTAACCAAACGTCCGTGTTTCGAAACGCTTTCTTAACGAAACTTTTGGGTTAACGTCATTTTAGGAGAGCGTGCGAGTGATTTTCAGAGAAAATCTCCTCTGGTACTGTACGTATAGTCGCCTCAAAACCAAATACGATCGCCCGTTGCGGTTGAAATTGGACGAGGGAAGAGTAAATTTAATCTTTACTCTTTGGTCCCCTCGCCCATTGCAGTTGTCCTAACCAACTTTAACGGAGACTCCCCTGTAATTTCCTTGACTGAGAATTCAAAGAAAGAAGTTAAAACGTGTTTCATTCTTTTTCTTGAACAAGTAACCAAAAGCCTTTGCATACATATCCTCTTCTTCAAGTAAATACCGCCATGATAATTCAAATTACTCAACTTGCTTCAAATAAGTTCGGCAACAATGCATTGACAGAGAGAGTTTCAATCTTAGTTCATACTTTATCCATAAAGTCAACCCTTTTACCCATTCTTTCTTTCTTTCTTTTTTGTTTAAATATCTCAAGAGCTTCTCATTCATTTTCGAATTATTTATTTTTCCTCTCATAGCAATTCCACTTGTCTCTTGAGATCCATTAATGGTGCCAGGATTTAGGGTTTAGCTTCAAATAAGGCGTTTCAGTCATGCAAACTATTAAGGTAGTAGAGTACACATCTCACTCTATTCTGCTCACTAATTCTTCTGCATTTTATTTATCTTTTTTAGTTTCGAGTCTCTTTTGGTTTAGTATTATTAGTTATTGGAACATGGTTCTTATATAGATTCTACAAAATTTTGATATTGGTGAATTCCTATCGGAACTTGTGTTATATAGATTCTACAAAATTCATGTACTTTCATCTGCTTTTTTAGTTTACAATTTTGGTTCCGGAGGGAACCGGTTTCCTCAATATGCTTATGTTGGTTGAATTCATTGTTGATTTCTTTTTGTTTGAATTCAAGTTCGGGTTAATTTTGAATTTAGAATCTATGTTCTGAAGAATAGTTGTTTTACTGAATCTTTATAATTTCTATTGGTCTGTAGATTGGAGTTTTTCTGTGTATTATGGGTATGGCTCGAACACCAAGTTTGAGAAATGGGGAATACTTGGAAGGGATGATAAATGAATATGTCAATGGAAAGGGGAAGACTAGCAGAGGTCACAAGAGTACTAAACTTGTTGCAACTCTTACATGTTTACAATTTGCATTTGCAATTTATGCAACACTCCTTCTTTATTATATGAGTCCTACTGTGGATTTGCGTATAGGGGCTACTAAGATTGCCCAACACTGGAAACAGTTTATTGTCCCTCCTAACGTAGCTGGACGGTATCAAGAAGCATCTTCTGTTCTTGTAGAAGAAATTCCAGCGTTGGGAGTAACTGAAGTATGCGAGCATGAGGAAATCGATTTCGAACAGAAGAAATCAAATGATGCACAAATGATCAAGTTGAAGAGAGAATTGTACGACCAGGTAACAGATTTTCAGAGCAAATCTGTTGGTACAGAAACTCTCAAAGAGCTTATGGCAATGAAGTCGATGTGGAATCTACGAGGTCCTAAAATCCCGAAAGTCACCGTGATTTTAAATCATTTCAAGAGGAAGACACTTTGTTCGCAGTTAGAGTCCCTTCTCCATCAAACCCTTCCATTCCACAACGTATGGGTGCTCTCATTCGGAAGTCCGAACGAGCTTTCATTGAAAAGAATTGTTGATAATTATAATGATTCAAGGATAAGTTTCATCAGTTCTAGTTATGATTTCAAATATTATGGAAGGTTTCAGATGGCTTTACAAACGGATGCAGATCTTGTATACATTCTTGACGATGACATGATCCCTGGGACAAAGATGTTAGAGATTCTATCTCATGTAGCAGGAACTGAGAAGTATAAGAACTCGGTCCTGGGAAGTATCGGAAGGATCTTACCCTTTAGACAAAAGGATTTTACATTCCCGAGTTATAGAAAGTTTCGATCCAAGGAAGCTGGACTTTATTTGCCTGATCCTGCTTATGATATTACCGTCGACAAGATCGTTCAAGTGGATTTCCTATCGAGTTCTTGGTTTTTATCAGCCGAGCTTGTCAAAACACTCTTCATTTAAACTCCTGCCACCTTCATGACCGGAGAAGATTTACATCTCAGGTATATCTTTAAATTTTGATTTATTAATCAAATGATACTAATTTTAAATTCAACAAAGTCTTTATCAGGTCAAACCAACTGCAAAATTTAGTTATAAAATCAATTGTTTGTATATTTCGTTTTGCATTTACAGAAGTGTATATATATTTGGCTAGTCATTTAGGATTGTTATGCGTTAGAAATTTGTGTTCTTTGTTTCATCATTGTAACAATTTCTATGATGCATATTGCAATGCAGTTATCAGCTTCAGAAGTATAGAGGTGCTGGTTCTTTTGTACTACCGGTTGATCCACTCGACAAGGAAACTTGGGGTGACAGTGAACATAGGCTCGCTTATGTGTCCGAGACCACAGTAATTTTCAAAGATATTGTTCAAGTTCGGGATGATCAATGGTGGCGAGCACTCGCTACGGGTTATGTGACACAATGGGCTGCAATGAACCCACAAAAAATAGATGCTCTTTTCTATGCTCATTTTCTGGAAGAAGTGAAAGCACTCGAGCCCCTTCTGGAGAAATTTAGAACCACTGTTGGCAGAAAGGCTTATATCGCCATTCCAGGTGGAAAGTTTTGTCCTTGTGAAGAAGCTGCAAGTTCTCTTAAATGGCCTAAGTCAGTTTGCCGAGAGAGAAGATTTAAAATTTTCGACTTAGGAATTGGGGCTCTTTCGGAGTTATCAGATTCTGAAGGTCCTGTTGTACAAGCAGTGTATTCTAGCATGAAAGGTTTGATCAAAATTCATAACCCAACTGTGCTAATCACTGTGTCTGATATTGATCCAAATGTCAAGAAAGCTCTGAAAATGGCATCAGAGACTAACTCAAACCAAACAACACATATTCTTCTGCCAAGGTCCTCGTTGTCCAGGGTTCTTTGGATGGCTAATCTACGACCAACTGCATTGCCGAGTAAGAAAGTTTTACTTAATATCCCTTTTCATGCTTTATTCAAATATATTGCGTAGTATGATTCCTAAGTTTAACATTAAGAATGTTTTCGACTACTAATCAAGAATTCCACGTCATTATGTGCAGATTGGAACAAAATGAGAATTTCTGTAAACATAATCACCCAAAACCGTGCTTCCTCACTGTTAAGACTTCTCAACTCTCTTAAAAATGCCCACTATCTTGGGGATGAAATACCTATCAGCTTCAACATGGATAGCAAAGTTGATGCAGAGACTATAAGGCTTGTGAACTCATTTGAATGGCCTCACGGTACAAAGACATTCCGGAGAAGAATCATTCAAGGTGGACTAATTCGAGCTGTCGGTGAAAGTTGGTACCCAGCATCAGATGACGATTTTGGTCTTTTACTTGAAGATGACATTGAAGTCTCACCGTACTACTACTTATGGATCAAATACGTCCTATTAGCTTACCATTACGACCCACAAGTGTCTCTCCCTGAGCTCTCCTCCATCTCTCTCTACACCCCACGGTTGGTCGAAGTGGTAAAAGAGAGACCCAAGTGGAATGCAACTGAATTCTTCAAAAATATTCATCCAAATACACCTTATCTCCATCAATTGCCTTGCAGTTGGGGAGCAGTTTTCTTCCCCAAGCAATGGAGAGAATTCTACGTCTACATGAACATGAGATTTACTGAAGACGCAAAGACAAACCCAGTTCAGATTCCAAAGTCTAGAACAAATGGATGGCAAGCTTCATGGAAGAAATTCTTAATAGATATGATGTACCTTAGAGGATATGTGAGTCTTTATCCGAATTTCCCAAATCAAGCTAGCTTCTCAACCAATCATATGGAGCCGGGAGCTCATATTAGTGCAAAGGATAACGTTCTTATACACAAGATAGAAGATTTTGAAGTTCCATTACTGAAGGACGATTTTCGTGGGTTTTTACCAGGAGGTAAATTACCTCCGGCTTCGAGACTACCGTCTATCAATCTCTTCAACCAACCAGTCTCTTTGAAAGGACTGAAAGCTGCAGGGGCGAAGCTTAAACATGACGTGATCGGTTGCACTCCAACCGATGTCGTTGTTGTCGATCATGAGACCGGTTTGCCAAATCATTGTGCAAAGTTCTGATTTTTAGATTGTTGTTTATTATTATCATTAATTCTTTGCTTTCAATTATAGTTGTTAGCTCAAAATCTTTCTTCTTTTGGTTTTTGTTGAGAAAGCATCAAGTAGTAGTAATACTGGAATGAGAGAAGCGGGAAGAAAACAGTGGGAATTTAAAATGGGTGAGAACTGTTACTTCTCAGTGAATTCCAATTTCAAGGGCAGGTAGAAATTATATAATTCTTGTTCGTATAAAAGCTGTAATTTTCCTTCATTCAAATCAATGTACGTAACCATAACTCAAAAGTAGTTCAATAATCTGTAGAATCATTAAAGAACAATAGACAGTGAACATCTTGATAATGTCCGTCTGATGGCCTATCAACCACTATGTTCACCTACCATACCATACGATATCTACCTAAATCATTTCCTGTTGAAAAATTTATTTTACATATTTTCTTTTTTCCAAGGGAAGAACAAAAACAGAAAACTAGGAATTGTTTCCCTATAGAAAGAGAGACCCAATACACGGAGAGGAGACAGTAACCCCAGCTAGACACTTATTGTTTTTAGCAACCTTAGCCAGAATATGCAAAATTGTATTGCCACTCTTCTGAACATAGTAAAATCTCCCTTTGGGATCTTCTTTACCAGGTTGATCTGCATAATAGGTTTTATTCTCCAAGGAGTCTTGATATGCTTTTTAAGGTTATTCACAATGATCTGAGCATCCACTTCAATGATAATATGGTCAACCTTTTCTCTATCCTCCTATGGAGAACAAGCACACGAGCTTTGGCTCCAGCTTCAATATGAAAGTGACCGGTGAAGTAATCAGTGCCTAGCTCGATACCGGTGAAGCAATCAGTGCCTAGCTCGATCAGCTGCACTTGCAGAAGTACCTTTATAAAAGCCCCATCAACATTAATCTTTTTTATCACATTATACTATGGAGGAGTCCACTCTCTTAAAAAAATAAACATGTAGATTTTAGTGAACTAAATAGTAAATATATGTGGACTAAATATAAATTATAGCATATAATTAGAGGTTATATGGTTATTAGGATTTGAGGGCTAAAACTAGGGTTAGTCAACTTTTGGCTCCGCCATCGTTTTTGGGTCATTTATTTGAGTGTTGCCAGTTGATTGGTTGTCAGTCAACCCAAATATTTTCTGCACTTTCTACGATAACGAATATAGAAGTGAACAAGAGATTGTTCCCATAGAGAGTAAATAATTGTTGTTTGTTGTTGAAATCTTTGGTAACCAGGGGGTTTTGTGGGTTATTAAATTAACCTCAACTAAATTAAACTAAAGTATAAATATTTGCGGGCAAGCAGAAAGATGGAACATATTGGTTAGAGATTTCATCTTCGATCACCAAACATGTTCATCAATCGATTAAAATCAACATTCAATCTCTTCTAATATCAATAACCCTAAAGCATCCCATCACAGGATTACTACGGCAAAATTCATAATGTCATCAAGGGCGCACGAGTCATTCATTGAATTCTTCTCCCTAAATAACCTGGCACAAGAGCACTCAAGTTTAACCCAGTGAGATCAACGGTCTTTGTGAATTGAGTTTAATTTAAGCAATCTGACGCAAGAGGCATACAAATTTAACATAGGTCAAGCTTCCATATATATAGTTGTATGACAACACTGTTGTTAGCAACTATGTTGTGCTACTTGTGACTAGGGTTTTTTAAACAATTTCGGATCTTAATCCTAGTCTAATTATAGATATAAACACATGTCATATAATTTGCAACTAAAAAAAAACAAACAGTCAATCATCAATTCTTATGTACAATAGTCATAATTCATCTACATACGTAAACGATAAAAAAATATCAAGAAACTAACCAGCCAGATTGATTCGCATGTTTAAGATTTCATATTAACCAATAGAAGAAAGTTAGCTACGAAAATATACAAAAGAAGTAGAAGAATAGCGTATCATTGTTTCCCCCCAAAGGGACAAACCCTAATTTGCTTTCATTTGTTCCTTCTGTTGTCGTCTACGAGATTCTGAATATCCTTGTTTGAGCATTAGATGTCTTCTATATAGACCTCAATACTTGGTCCTTAAAGTTTTTTTCCAAATGGTAATTCTTAATCATAAGAAATACCCAAAAATAGTTTTTTCATGTGTGGTTTCGAAATCAAAGAGCATGGGTTTCGAAACCTAATCACCCTTCAAATATCCCTTGACCTTTTTGTTGAGAAACTGATTGTGAAACTCTTTTTTTTTGTTGGTTATATACATGATTGATGGCTTTTACAAAAGAACAAAATGTATCTTCATGGAAAGTCATTTCCCTTCGAAGAGTTTATTCATGAAAGTCGTATCCCTTGGACATGTTGTTTCAAATTTAAATAGAAATGGTTTCATGTAATGGGAACAAACCTTCACCATATGTTGCAACTAACTCATCACTACTTTATATTCAAAATTATAACATTTATTCATCATAGTATAAAGATTCCATATGTTTGTTATCTGTTATACTTTAAATGTATTAAATCAGGGAAAAAAAATATAAAACTGATTTGTTAAAGTCTACATGTTAGAGTGACCTATGGCCTATTGAGCGTCTAGCGTAGGAAAACATACGTGGAGAGTAAATCAAAGATAAAATTTTAAAAGTGAAAGTGCTTTCGCGAACAATGAAAAGAGCTTGACCTTGGACGTGCAACTTTGATCACTCAACGGTTCTATACTATTTTTTTTTGCGCCATTTTCTCTATCTTCAATGGTGGATTTTACGAGATCTACTATTAGTGTGCTTTTTCCATCTTCTTAGATTCTCCTAGGATCATATCATTAACTAGATCTTATTACCCCATCTCTGCTACACATATTCATGCTTTAGTAAACCGGTTTAACCTCCTTGTAATAGTAGAATATCCAAGGAACACATGGAAGCATCTCAAAACAAGGTCAACGGAAGTAGGGGAAAAATCACTGAATTAAAGACTAAAGTCATGCGCTTCACCCAAGATATCTACCATCTGGGAGAGACATGAAGACACGTAGAAAGCATATGTGAAGATAAACAACCAAGTTTGAAAGAGAAGACAAAGCATTTAATACAACTGGTAAAGGACGGAGAAAAAGAACATAGGGGTCAAAATAAGGTAGGACCCGATCAATTAAACACTAGCAAGACAAGTCTGGATCGGTTGAACAAATAGCTCTTCGGGGATGGAGCAGTTGAGATCATGTCTTGTATCATTGATAAATATACATCAAACCAGGATGTGGGCTGATAGGATTTTAGAATACCCTATATAAATAACCGCAATCGCACGGTGTCTACAATGCAGACAACAGTAAGTACGGGTCGAACCCACAGGGAGCGGGGACAATACTGCAATCAATATCTCTAATCAACTAATCAAGAATAATATTGTTGGATTTTTTGGAATAAAGTTAAAACAAGAAAAATAAACTAAACTAATAAAATAAAATAAATCAAATGGGAGAAACAGTAACCAGGGTTTTCAGTATCCACCACTATTTTTATTTAATTACTGAAGTGAAACATAATTCCTGAATATTCATCTATTGTTCGTTCTATCGACATCACCTATTATATGTAAGTCGCAAATATCATTGGGACACCCTAAGCATGGCGCATCAAAAACTCCGAGTCTCATGCATACACCATCTAATTGTGTTAGCGAGAAAATTATACGAAACTAATTGTAGGTTCACAAATAATACCTGGTTAATCTAAACATACCCCATCTAAGGATTTAACCCAAGCATGGAATATCAAATAAGTAGACAAATATATTTGCTATCATATTAATTCTGCGCATAGGTTACTGTATTGTACAGAACCGGTGAAGCAACAAATAATTTTTTATTAAATCAATAAATCAAAATCATGGAATTAATCTATTCAAATCATAATAGTCTGTATCAAACAATTCAATTTAATTGGTCTAAACTTTTAAGTGGTTTCAACATACACCCTAGCTACAAATCAATTAGAACATGGAGGTGGTAGTGGGTTTCTTAAAACCTATTAAAATAATTAAGAAAAGTGGAGATAAATTAAACCAAAATCTTTTCATGTGTGCTCCAGGACCAGAGAAATCTCCACACTAGTTCACCTCCTCGGTCTTCACAACTAGACGTAACTTCTCCAACAGCCTCAAATCTCTCTCCACCTCGTACTACCTACTCTCTCCAACAACCAGACGTACACCAACACCCTCCTCCGTTCTCTCTCCTTTACCTTTCAATCACATCCTGTCCCCTAAGAACCAAAACCTAGCAGACCTCCAAGAAGAGACATGAGTCAATCACTTAGCCGCCCACCTTCTTCTTTATCTCTGACTTCTTTTTATATCCTCGGAACATGTGCCCTCTTTCTTTCTTTCACGCTTTCTCTCTTTTCTTTCCATACCTACCACAAAACCTAGTCTAACCTACTCCCTTATGTCACTTCTCTTTCTAGCCTAAACCTGACAACGACCTACCCTTCTCCTCCTTATAACCTACGCATCCCTCTGCTCACCCATTCATCAATTTCTATCCTCCCTATTCTTTTATACTCTCTACACGTAAATCCAAAAACAAACCCCATAAAGTACGGCCCACCTCATGTCCGCATCCAACAGAACTCAACACAGACTCAGCCTTCTAACTACCCCCATTCAAACGAACAGTGACGTGCTCTAGCCAATTTCACCTGTCCACAACTCATTTAGCCCATGTTTTGTATTTAACTTTGGAATTTAAGTGTTCCAACTAAAATAATATGAGAATAATAATATTAGTATAAATACAAGTACTAACAAATATAAATTAGGGACTAAAAATGTATAATTTATATACCCATCAAGCTTAACACTGTAATTTTGGTTGTATCATCACTTATGTCTATAATATCAGGGTTAAACCACTGAGAATGCGGTTGAATATTTTTTGGAGAGAGAGAGAAAAGATTTTGAAGAGTGTTCTTGAGCTTACAAATATTAAAAAGGTTTATCCCTTAGTCTTTTGTAACCTTTCATTCAATAAAGAACATTCACTTTGTCTCCTGTGGACGTAGGTATCAATACCGAACCATGTAACACCATGTGTTAATTATGTACATCTTTATAGTTTGGTTATTAGTTTCATCACTTGTTTTATTTTGGGTTTAGTTTGAATGGTTTGAGATGTAAAGCTAGAAAACAAGGATGAGTTTATCTTGTTGAGTAACTTGTAGTGTTACTTGGTTACCACTGACAGGTCTTGGAACAACAAAGTATCAACGATCTTTGTTAATAAGTTAGGAAAGATCCCTAGTGGTACTGAGAGTTGAAGTCTTATATTATGTTTTCCCAAGCTTTTAAGTGTCTCGTTTAAATATCAGTTTTATATCAGTGTTCCATAATATTGTTTTTTACGCTTGTTTTTTGTGCCAGTTTTTGAATCTTTATAGTTCTGTACAATTACCTCTTGAGTTGTCTTTTAGGTTTCATATCTACATCTTCTTGAAAACTTAAGTTCAAGAAGAGAAAGCTCTGACTCGACAAAAGCAAAAAATCTTTGGTGGAAACCAATTCTCCATAAGACCAATAGCTCATTAAGTTGATATAAATAAAGTAATACCAGTGTTACCTGAGATCTATTTTAAAATTAAGTAAAAGTTATCTCCAGCAAAACCAAACTTCATCCAACTGAGATCCGATGAAGTACTCCAAGTTGTGCCAGTAGAGGCCATTTCACAAAGAATTAACTTTACTACAGTCGTTTTAACCTAGTATTTAGTGTTGTCGGGTTCTTTTCAAAAAAAAAAACATAGTGGGGACCATCATGAAAAGTACCTCAGAAGAGTGAGGATACTGAAAAGGGTACAAATCAGACCTTGCAATTGACAGTTGGTTACAAATTGTCGTTCTTAGAGATCTGTGTGTAAAAGAAAACTTTATTTTAGTATTGTTTCCTAAACTTGGCGTTAAAGAAAGCAAGATCAAAATAATGTATGTTTGTTTCTACGGAGGTAGGTAGATAAGCAAAGCAGGAGCAAACAACAAGGTAAAAAGATGGATTTGACGACGAGCACTTCAGTTCCGAATCGAAACATGTGAGTTCGGCATGTTGTCCTCGGAACGAGCTTCCCAAATGGCGTGAATGCATTGGGGCAAGTGAGTAACCCACTTCAAGGGAATGAAGGAGTTAAGGCGATGGAAAATAACACACTTGTCACACCCGAAGATGTGAATGTAAAGCCAGAAGAAAAAATCCGACACAACAACAAGGTTCACAACCCCAACAAAAAGTTGTGTCCATACGATGGGCTAACAACCACAAATATCGGATGAAGGAGATGTTGAAGTCCAAATAAATTCAAATTAGGAGGACGAACAACTAGTTCAAATGGAGGCTTAACCTCTTGCCCGAAGAGAGATAGAGTAGGAAACCTAACGACTAAATCAAATTCGGCTACGTAAGCGATCAGGTTTAGTCTGAACGACCACAATTCAAAAGTATATTCTTTCAAGTGATGAAAACACCCATGCTACCTTAGCTAGTATATTCTTTAGATACGTAAAACTCCATGGTGGGAGATCTTTTCACATCTATACGGATTTTCATCAAGCGATTTCAAAGTTGTCCAACAATATCATCTCAAAAGGTCACCCATCTCTGTATCACTTTCACCGAGCACTTTTAATTGCATACTATGCTGAAAAAACCTTGATGTAAATTACCGCATAATCATAAATTTTTTTCCGCCACTTTGGATGACATATTTCACCGTTATAATTTGGTCCAAACTATTGGTCGGCTACCGAAAGTATCCTCACTACTGATGCGGCCTTTAGCACCTCGGGTTTTAGAGGATCCAAGTGTAAGAATTGCTGCATCATATGTGTGTTTCTACAATTTCTCGACTGCATTGTAACTTGTGAGTTGTGACTATCGTTGGATATTTTCAACATTTAGCAAGGAACGCATGTTGTAGAGGTTTGGAAACCGAGTTCGCAAACTCTTTACATCTGAATTCTGGAATGGGGGAGGGTTTCCAAATCCCTATGGTATGATTTTTTTTCTTTTGTTAGAGGTTTGCAAACCCGGTTTACAAACCTACCCAGTTCCAGTATTAACGAAAGGTCACGAACCTATTTAGATTCAATTCAAAATTGAAGAGATGCGTCCCTTCCCATAAGCCATCATTGATGGCTCTTGGATGTGTCTATTGGAGATGAAAAGGCATCCCCGATAGATATGAATCCCCTATAAGTAGCAAAGATGTTCTTCCATTCAAAATCAATCAAATCATGAAAAATATATTTGTTTTCTTCTTCTTCTAAACATTATCAGAATCTTAATATAGTGTGTTCTTGGTCGGGTCAAGGAAGTACAATCCTTGAATTCGATTACAGTGTTAGGGCTTCATTGAATCCTGAAGGCATAATTCGAAGACCTATTGTACTCGCCAATTATATTGGGAAAGGTCTAATTATTGTCTAAAAGAATCGAAAGATCCTTTAAATCAGGGGTATACCTTTCTTGTTTTGATTTCATCCTTCTAGTTTTAACCCAAAATTTCCAATAGTTTTAGACAATAACTTTCGATAATGGAGGGTGATCTTCAAACATTACTGCTCAATTTCTACAAGTGATGAACCAGACTCTAAATCGTTTAGAACGATTTGATGGTGGGAATTTTACTCGTTGGCAAAAGACTGTAAAAAAATTTCTGATCACCATCAAGTTATGGTACATTCTTGATGGAAATTCCTTCTCCAACAACAAACAACACTGAAGAATTGAAGGTCATAAGAAAGAAGCGCCAGGAAGATGATTTCATATGCCGTGGTCATATTGTGAATGCCTTGGAGACTAGTTTTACAATGCACATCGAATTATTACGTCTACAAATGAATTATGGACTATACTTGATAAAAAAATATAAGATTTCTAAAGCAAGCAACAAGAAATTCCTGATTTACAACTTCATGGATTGTAAGATGGTTGAAAGTAAGTCAATTATTGTCCAGGTCAGTGAATTTTAACTCATTGTTAATCATCGTTAGAATTTAACTTTTGCTTGCTTTTATTGTTGGTTTTATTATCTCTCGTCTTCCCCCTTCTTGGAATGGTTATAATAAGAAACTTAAGCATGTTGAAACTGACTATGACTTAGAAGGTTTACAGCGTCACCTTCGTATTGAAGAGGACTCTCGTAAACAAGAAATTAAAGATAGTCAGCGAACTGAAAATCATTCTAAGGTTAATAGTGTGGAATTTTCTAAGACATAAAATTTATTGAAGCAACATCCCAACAAGAAGAATAAAAAGAATATTAAATGCTACTTCTGTAAGAAACCTGACCATTATGTTCGTGACTGTCGTCAACGAAAGAAACAAATGAAAAATGAGGCGAATATGGTCGATGATAAACTTTTCATAGTAGTGCAAGCCGCCAATGTTGTTGCTGATAATAATAGTGGATGGTGGTACGAAAGTGGTTCAACCATTCATATCTGTAAAGACAGACATCTTTACAAGACATATGAACCGGTTACTAGAGAAGGAAACGAAGTTACTTCCGCAAACAACCTATGCAGTAAAGTAATTGGCAAAGGCACTATTGATCTCTCGTTTACTTCGGGAAAGACAGCTACTATTACTAATGTTTTACATGTTCCTGACATTGTAAAGAACCTTGTTTCAGGAGACCTTGTTAACAAGGTTGGATTCAAGGTGACTTATGAGTCTGATAAGTGGATATTGTCCAAAAACAGTATGTTTGTTGGACAAGGATATGCTTGTAATGGGATGGTTAATCTTAATTTAATAAATAATGATTCTGCTTGTTGACTCTGTTTATTTATGGCATGGTAGATTAGGACATGTGAATTTTGGTTCTCTTAGAAACATTAAAAAATTAGGATTAATTTCTTATTTTCAATTTTGATAATGTTTCTAAATGTGAAATTTGTGTGCAAGCAAAAATATATAGAATATCTTTTAAGTCTGTAGTTAGAAATTCTTCCTTGCTTGAATTAGTATATAATGATGTTGGTGATCTGAAATATCATGTGAATCGTGGTGGAAACAAATACTATGTCACTTTTATTGACGATTGTACTAGGTACGCTTATATTTACTTGATGAAATCTAAGGATGATGTCTTTGATATGTTTAAGATATACAAAGCAGAAGTAGGGACACAATTAGCACAAAAAATTTAGATTTTAGTTATGATCGTGGTGGTGAGTATTTTCCTAATGAATTTAAATTCTTTTGTCAAGAGCATGGTTTAATTCATCAATTTACTGCACCGTATACACCTCAACAAAAGGGTATTGATGAAAGAAAAAAATAGAACTTTGGTTGAGATGGTTAATGCTATGCTTATTAGTTTTAATTTTCCTAATTCTTTGTGGGGTGAAGCTATCTTATCTGCATGCTATATTTTGAATAGAGTTCCTTAAAAAAAAAATGTATCTCCTTATGAATTATGGTTTAACAGAAAACCAAATTTTAAAAGACTTAAAGTCTGGTGTTGTTTAGCATATGTTAGGAAGCCTGATCCTAAAAGACCAAAGTTAGGAAATAGGGCTTAAAAATGTGCTTTTGTAGGGTATTCACTTAACAATATCACTTATAGATTCTTAATACTTGACACTTTTGAGATTATAGAATCTGTAGACGTAGAATTTTTTGAGAACTTGAATGGGAATGGTTCCCAAAATCAACACAAAGAAAACCCATTGTTACCTAGTATAGAACCTGTGGAGACTAATAACAATGATTAACATTCTGCTCCTACTCAAGACATAGAAGATAATTCAGTACCTGTTGAAGAAATCGAACTTAGAAGGAGTAAGATAGCAAGAATAGAGAAAGACTATGGTCCATACTTTATAATATATCTTTTGGAGAGAAATAGAATGAAATTATTAATGTTATTAAACTTGTTCTGCATGTTGATGATGATCCTAAAATTTATGTTGAGGATATGAGTTCCAGAGATACTATTTTCTGGAAAGAGTCTATCAATGATGAGAAACATTCACTTTTATCTAACGAAACTTGGATAATTTGTGATTTACCTCCTGGTGCCAACCCTATAGGATGTAATTGGGTATTCAGGAGAAAGTTGAATGCCGATGGATCCATTGATAAGTTTAAAGAAAGATTAGTTGCTAAGGGTTATAAACAAATACATGAAATTGATTACTTTGATACATATACTCTTGTTGCTCGCATCTCATCTATTTGTTGTTTAATTGCACCTGCATCTATTCCTAAGTTAATTATACATCAAATGGACGTCAAAACTGCTTTTCTAAATTGTGACTTAGAAGAAGAGATATATATGGAACAACCTGAAGCTTTCATATTACCAGGCCAAGAAAAGAAGGTTTGCAAGTTGGTAAAATCTCTTTATGGTTTGAAGCAAGCTCCCATGCAATGACATGAAAAGTTTGACAAAGTAGCTTTGACATATGGTTTTGCTGTTAATAATGCTGATAAATGTATTTATAGTAAGCATGATAGTTCTGGATGTGTAATTCTCTACTTATATGTTGATGATATGCTTATTTTTGGATCTGACATATTTCGTGTGGAAGAAACAAAAAGGTTTCTTAACTCTAACTTTGATATGAAGGACTTAGGAGAGGCTGGTGTGATCCTAGGAATTAAAATCCTAAAAAAGGGAGATGAGTTGGCTTTAACCCAATCTCATTACATTGAGAAATTTCTCAAAAAGTATGGTCATTTTGATGACAAACCAGTCCCGACTCCTTTAGAAACTATTATCAAGTTAATAAAGAATATTGGACGTACTCATGCACCGCTTGAGTATTATAGTATTATTGGGAGTTTTATATATGCTATGCATTACACAAGACCATACATAACCCAATCAGTGGGAGTGTTATGTCGTTTTTCAAGTAATTCAGGAATTGAACACTAGAAAGAAGTTTCAAGAGTGTTGGCTTACTTGAAAGGAACCATTGACTATGGTTTGCATTACCAAGGATATCCCGCTGTATTAGAAGGATATAATGATGTTACCTAGAACAATGTGGAATCCAAATCCAAGTCTACTAGTGGATGGATATTCATATTAGGAGGTGCTGCTGTGTCTTGGAGTTCCAAGAAGCAGACTTGTATTTCTGATTCAACTATGTTGTCATAATTGATTGTGTTAGCCGATGCATCCATATAAAGAGGCGGAATGGCTTAAAAACTTACTTGTTGAAATCCCACTTTGGAAGAAGCCATCCCCAATGGTTTTGATTAATTGTGATAATCAAGCTACGATCTATAACGTCTCTAACAAGACTTATAATGGAAAGTATAGACATGCAAGTCTTAGATATCAAATGGTAAGAAAATTAATCAAGAGAGGGGTAGTTGCAATTAATTATATTGAAACAAGTAAAAACTTGGCAGACCCATTTACGAAGAGTCTACCAAAGGCAGTGGTTTCAATAAAGTATAAGGAAATAAGACTAAGGTATGTGAAAGAAGGTTGATCGCCCATAGCAGAAACCCAACCTGTGTTTTGAAAAGGATAAACAAGGTTCAACAGGTACCAACAAGTTATGGAAGTGATTATGGTGTACTAAGTTAAAACTTCTCATTTTCTTATTAGTGTTGTGATTCTGAAAGAAAAAGGATGGATGTAAATCCTTAATAAGTTATACTTTCTTAACAGATGTATCGCAGAAACATCTGAAGAGACTTACCTATATGAGTAAGGAAATCAGGTCGTTTCCTAAGAGAAGAAGACCGCTCACTAAAGAAGACTCATGAATCCAGGATTTGAGCAAATGGCCATTAACGTGCTAGATACAAAACACACTATTCTCTGAAATCAATATGTGTGGAGATTCCGCTTTTATCACAAGGGTACTTGGTTCAAGACTAGTTTCACCATACAACCTCAATAAAGCTTTGAATTTCTTACACTAAGTGAAGGTTCAAATCCAAAAGATACCTATCATTTATGTATTTGTTTCTACGATGATGTTTATTCTCAACTTAGCTTGAACTACGTTGGCTTGATCCCATTCGGATACGTAGGAAGTCACTTGAGTGATGCAGCCACTCTGATTTTAAAGTTTTTTACTTTATTTTACCTTGTTTTTTGTTTTTGAAAATAAGGGGAAAATGTTGGATATTTTCAACATTTAGCAAGGAACGCATACTGTAGAGGTTTGCAAACCCTTTACATCTGAATTCTGGAATGGGGGAGGGTTTGCGAACCCATATGGTCTGATTTTTTTTTTCTTCTTTTGTCAGAGGTTTGCAAATCGGTTTGCAAATCGGGTTTGCAAACCTACCCAGTTCCAGTATTAACGAAAGGTCACAAACCTATTTAGATTCAATTCAAAATTAAAAAGATGCGTCCCTTCCCATAAACCACCATTGATGGCTTTTGGATGTGTCATTGGATAAAAAGAGGCATCCCAATAGACATGAATCCCCTATAAGTAGTAAAGATGTTCTTTCATTCAAAATCAATCAAATCATAAAAAACCTATTTGTTTTCTTCTTTTTCTAAACATCATCAGAATCTTAATACATTGTGTTCTTGGTCGGGTCAAGTAAGTACAATCCTTAAATTCGATTACGGTGTTAGGACTTCATTAAATCTTGAAGGCATAATTTGGAAATCTGTTGCACTCACCAATTATATTGGGAAAAATCGTATTATTATCTAAAAGAATCGAAAGATCCTTAAAATCAGGGGTACATCTTTCTTATTTTGATTTCATCCTTCTGGTTTTAACCCAAAATTTCCAATAACTATTTGCCTAGTTTCCATTTCAGTCGAAACTCATGATGCAAAGAGCCAAACACCGTTCATAACATGGGCTCAAACGAGTCACGTAACAACTACCGTTACACTTGCATCCAAACATACTACATAGACTCTACCAGAGATATCTAAAGTCTTCCATAGCCTCTCTCGGCTAATTCAGAAGCGGCAACAATGGAAGGTCTACCAAAATTTCGAGTTGCCCTAGTTTTCTCCATTTTACTTATCTTCCTCTCTTCCTCAATCTCATCTTCTTCTCTTCAAGATATTCAGATCGTTAACGCAGAAAGAAGAGTAAGTCTTATCAACCGATCCCGTTTTCTTCTTTCTTAATGTGCTTTTTTACAAGATATTTTAGTCGACTTGATAAATTATACCCAAATAGTTAACTAGGGTTTACTATTTGATAAATTTGAACTAAATCTGCTCAATTTAATCAATGATCGAACTGAAAATTGTAGATCTTATATATTTAACTGCTTAGAGTGACAACATCTCACGATTGATATATTGGTTGAATGATGCAGATCGATTTGAGTTCTCATATCATCAGGGTTTACTTAACTTTAAAGGTATGTTTTATTTTGAATTTTGAGATTATAATGAAGCTGTAATTGTTATTTTTATATGTATTCAGCAAACTCTTATACGCAGATTAAAATGAGTATTCAATGCAATTCAGATTCTAAGAGTAATATGTTCTACAATACTAGAAATGAGTGTTGATAACTTGGTTATTGTAGGTTGAAAATACTGGAGCATCTCCTGCTTCAGAAATTCTTGTTGCTTTCCCACCTACTCAAGTTGAAAATATCGCAACAGTGAAAGGAGCTGCAACTGCAGGGAAACGGAAAAAGAAAACTTATGTGCCCCTTAATGTAACCCCTACAACACTACCTGATGCACCAGAGGGAGTTCAGTTCTACTCTGTTGCGCTGCTTAATCCATTAAAATCTGGTGAAACCGTCACTGTTGAAGTGCTTTATGTACTAACACATTCGTTAGAACCATTTCCCGAAGAGATCAGTCAATCAGAACCACAGTTGGTGTATTTCCGTGATAGTGCGATTATTTTGTCACCTTATCATGTTAAGGAACAGACAACGTTTGTTAAAACTCCAAGCAATAAGGTTGAATCTTTTACGAGACTTGAACCTACTAACCGTGCTGCCGCAGAGATCAAGTATGGACAATATGATAACCATACTCCTTATTCATATTCTCCAATACTTGTTCACTTTGAGAATAACAGTCCATTTTCGGTTGTTGAGGAACTTGTACGTGAGGTTGAAATATCTCACTGGGGAAGCCTACAGATTACAGAGCACTATACTCTCGCCCATGCTGGTGCACGTCATAAGGGTGTCTTCTCAAGGTAAGTTATTAGTTTGTAAAAATGTTTTCACATCATTTCTTGTGTTTAGTACTGGTGGAGACATTGCACTATAAATGCACTTAGCTTATCTTTTTATGACATGTCAACTTCATGAAACCAGATAATCTGACATCCTATGAAGTGTTCTAACGTTTTTAAAGAACTTCAGTTTACTTTTGTTACATTGTTGTTTTGCGGTTGTTTGTATTCTGTTTCTACTTCTAAATTGTTATCTATCCTAATCCTCTGAAGCTTCATTCTTCCAGGGTTGAATATCAATCTAGGCCATCAATTAGTGGCGTATCTTCATTTAAGCAGCTAATTGCAAGACTACCCCCTCGAGTGCACTCCGTCTACTATCGCGATGGGATTGGGAACATCTCAACATCACACTTGCGTACTAGTAATTCAAAGGTTTTGTAAACATCTTACACTTCTGTACTGCACAAATTTCTAACTAAGAAATTGCTCGATTGGATTTTTGAATGAATTAATCTCACTGGAATCCTCCATTACAGTCCGAGCTTGAAATAGAGCCACGCTATCCATTGTTTGGCGGATGGAAAGCCACTTTTGTTATTGGGTATGGACTACCATTGGAGGACTTCCTTTTCGAGTCAGCTGATGGCAAGCGTTACCTTAACTTCACTTTCGGATGTCCTCTTGTTAATACAGTTGTGGACAAATTTACCATGAAGGTACAAAATAATTTCATAGTTGTGTTAGACTCTTAATTTCATTCTTATTGGTTCCTTCCATCCATGATCTAGTAAGTGGTATGGAAATGAAAGACGCATATTTACCTGTTTAACAAACCGGTTGATTGTATATATACATTATGCATCAGGTGGTGCTTCCCGAGGGATCAAAAGATTCATCTGCTATTGTTCCTTTCCCTATTGAGCAACATCTCGAGGTATTTCTTCTCTTACACAGTATTACTTACTGTTAAGAGCAGCTAGACAATTGCGTATTTTTCATGACTCTAACATGAGAAATATACTCAGCCCTCAAATATCTGAAACATTATATCTTTGTGGAATTTTTGCAGACAAGTTACTCATACCTTGATGTTGTTGGAAGGACAGTGGTGGTTCTTGAGAAGAAAAATCTAGTTCCTGAACACAGTATTCCTTTCCAGGTAATTATTAATCTAACCTATCAAATGGACCAAGGGTCGGAAATTAACAACTAAAGACGAATTCTAGTGTCTGGTGTACTTTTTTTGCAACTTATTTTTTAACATGACCATCATCAAAGTTTAAACCTGATCTTGTGATACATTTCTTAGAAGACTTGCTCTTTGGAAGAAATTAGCTTTGTAACAGTCTGAGGTGGCTTAGATTTCGAGATTAGGGCAATGGGAAAGATGTATATCACATCTTGGTTGAATGTAAATGCCATTTGGAAAACCCTAGCTCAAAAGAGGAAAAGAGCTAGAATGAGAATCGTCCAATTTTTCATTGGTTTCTTGTAAGAAGAAGACACTAAGGCGCACGCGCTACTCGAAACACTCAGACTAGCATGGTCCTTCCCCTAATTCGAACAAATACTCAAAACATTAGTCTCACTTTTTTAAGCTTGATTATTACCATCATTACAGTTTGAGATGTTGCTTCCGAGTTCCTCTATGAGTTGCTTCTCATTTCAGTTAATTATGTTTGTTTTGCAGGTTTATTACAACTTCAACCCAATTTTCATGCTCGCCGAGCCATTTATGTTGGTATCTGTATTTTTCTTGTTTTTCGTTGCTTGTGTAACCTACTTACACATGGATATCTCAATCCGCAAGTTGTAAAAACAGTGTCGTGAACTCTGACATCCCAAAGGTAAAGTTTGGAGAAACCATATTTAGTACATTTATCTGGGAAACACTATTGGAACAGTGTCGCTTTGTGTTTGGGTGCATCCCGCAGCATCTCTCATTTAGGATTAATCAAAATATCTGTAGAAAGGCCAGATGAGTCTAGATTTTGTAAGGTACCATTTTTGGTTAACTTTTTCCAAATTTTTTGAGATTTATTATAGCAAAAATGATAGGTGATAGTTCTTTAGTTCTTCTCTATATTAGAATCGTTTTCTGGCTTTTCATCATTCAATCCTGTTATGAAGAATGGTGCCTCCTCAGACTCATCAGAAGTTGAAAAGAGTAATTGTAGCATCCTATCTGAATATAAGGATCATGAATGAGTTTTGTCAGATTTAATTTTGCCAGTAAACTCTATATTGCAATAGGATGAGGAGCTTAAGTCCTTGCGGACCTGTACTTCGAATCTGACCAAGTTCCTTGAACCGATAACACCTTTTGATATTTGAGAATCGGTTATGAAAACAATCGCTCATGGGGTTTCAGTTTTATAGACAACAATCACTGTTGCCTAAATCTGATGTCTGAGAATGAAAACGATATCTAATTAAATGTGTTTTATCTTGTATCCCCTGTTTTCGGAGGCAATAAATACTTTATTGTGTCTTTTTTTCCTTGCATTTCACCATTTTCCTTTTCCGAACAATAAATACCTTCTCCAGGCATGAACACTTGTGAATGCAGTTTTTTTAACTGATTAGACACTGATCAAGTCGGGATCCATGAGCACCAACTTAAAAAGTATCTCAATCTAAAAATCTAAATGTGGAATTCAAATTATCTTTCGAATTTGACTTAGTATTCTGGTTGCATGAAGCAAATGATTTCCGAGTAAAGAGAGTTATGCGGAGAAAATTTTATTAGTTTATCTTCTTAAAGAAGAAAACATTAGAAAAGCAAACTTGAGATAGTGCAGACGTAGTGGTAGGATCAACGATTCCAGCGAACAGTTGAGTGAGAAGCAACTTTAGGTGACCACCCATATTTAAAACCGAAAAAAAACAGACAAACCGCCGAGAGGGTTATATTAGTGATTCAATTACATTAAATTAACTCGACGGTCTTTGGTCAAATAAGTTTCAGACAAAACGCCTTTGAGATGGAAAACGGTAATCGAGCCTTGAATGTATAGGTAACTGAAAACATACTCCCAATGGCGTACGTTATCGATGTCCGCGTGTTAGTCATTTACGAATTTGACCCCTAGTGAAGAGCAGCATTATTAAGGTTTCACATGAAGTTGTCTTTCTCTGTTTCTCTGTTGTAGTAGTGTATTAAGGTTTCGATTTAACTGTAGAAATTTAGATTTTTTTAGGGTTTGTGTGTAATGTAGAGAGTTCAAGAATGAATAGTAAGGATTATAATCTTAGAATTGTGTTGTGGACCCCTATAAAGAGTGAGTTTGTCAGGTAGAATTCCAACAATTTTGGTGGGATTTATGAACACGAGATCTAGAAAGAGGAGAGATAGGTAGGGGAAAGAAAACCAATACAAACGTAATATTGAATTTCGTTCTTTTTCTGTCTCTTTTCTTTTATAGGTTACTCACTCTTTGCCCCTAAGGGTTTTTCCGGTGAATTATTGTTCTTCTTTGAGTAGACTTCAAAAGTTAGCATCTTTTTTGGGTGGGTTTTTCGGTTTCAGTTGAAATGAGTCTTTTATCGGTAATCCTATACTGATGTTGATACTGTTTTGATTCCAGAGAAGTATATGGCTTCTATTCGAAATTTGGCGCTATTGGTGATGCTTCTGGCATTGGGTATGTGTAAATGAGTTTTGTTTTCCTTTTTTGTTTCTTCATTTTTCTCTACAGTTGGTTATGAGTATGTACACCAGCTGGGAATATTTCAGGCTAGTCTGTGGTTAAGTTTATCCTCGTATTGGTGTGAATGAGGAGGATATCCTGATCCTAAAATCTTTCCTCAGTGTGTATCATGTCTATATGTTTGATTTTGTTGTGTTCGTTTTACAATTAAGTCTTGAGGTTGTTTTAAGTCGACATGTGTTTTGTTTTTTGATTTTCATTTTTTTCTTCTTTTCCGGGTATGGAATATTGTCTATCTCTTACTACTACTGTAGGAACTACTGCAATTGGTGCCATTTCCACGGAGGAAGATTTTGTGCACTGCCAAAATACTGTGAGGAAGTGGGCAGCTTCTTCGACTGACGAAGTCAAAGAAGACAAACATATGCTGCGGGACTTGCTCTTCTTTCTTCATGTTCCTAGGACTGGAGGGCGCACCTATTTCCATTGGTACATTTCTTACACAATCAGCAAAACTATAGCTCTATATCTGTTTAAAGGTTGCTTGCTTCTTTAATGATTTTGCTTTCCCTTTTATGACTCAGCTTTTTGAGAAAACTGTATGCTAGTACTCATGAATGTCCTCGTTCTTATGACAAGCTGCGGTTTGACCCAAGGTAAACCCCATTTATTTACTTCTGATTGTTACCTTAGGATTGATAAAAAAACTTATTACCTGCCAATAACTAGAAGTGTCGAATGCGTAAGTGAAATGCATCTAGGAAGTCTATCAGTTGCCATCATAAGAAATTCTTAGTGAATCTGATTGTCTCTATGCAGCAAGCCAGATTGCAGGTTAATGGTCACTCATGATGACTATAGCATGATGTCAAAGCTCCCGAAGGAGAGAACATCAGTGGTTACAATACTGCGAAACCCCATAGAACGGGTCTTTAGTACTTACGAATTCTCAGTAGAGGTGGCAGCTAGGTTTCTAGTCCATCCAAACTTAACTTCTGCAATACAATTGACAGGACGAATACGTCCAAAAAACAAAGGTCTAAGTACATTGGATATATGGCCATGGAAGTATTTGGTTCCCTGGATGAGGGAAGATCTGTTTAGACGGGTAAGTTTCTTCGTCTCAGTGATGCACTTAGTAATGATTGTGTTTCAATGGTAAACGCTGTTTGTAAGTCAGTATAGAATTTTGGTTTTCATGAGCTACCTGTATATCTTTGTTCCTATTTTCCATATAGGGATCCAATATCTTTCTGTAAACAACCATTTTCCTTGTTGCAAGAATACTTGCGACTTGCTTTCACCTATTCTGTTTGTCAGGTGCACTTACATTGTCCTTAGTATCAGTGAAGGCTACAGGGTGCAAGTGTGTGTTAATTCGTATAACATTCAAAATGCATACATCTTCGAACTCATCCTCGCATGCTATGGCTATTGAGTTTGCATTTATTTCATAAATTTTATAGTTTGCATTTATTTCATAAATTTTATAGTTTGCATTTATAAACTTGGCTAATGAAAGATATTGTGTGGAAGAAAGGTAGTATGTTGGATCAGAGTTTGCGCTCTCCAGTCTAAACTCTAGAATACTTTGCATGTCATACACTTAAATGGATGTGTTTATTCTGAAAGTATAACAATTAGATTTATTGCTCAGAGAGATGCTAGAAAACAGAGGTTTTATAAAGATGTCAAAGAAAGCTATGATTCTTACAACATGGAAGAAACCGTCATGCCATTACATGACTTTATCAATCACCCTGTAGCTCATGACATCATCCACAATGGAGCCACTTTTCAGGTATTTTAGCCTTCTGAATCACCGCCTTGTGTCACGATGTGGACCACAATGAGGAAGTAGATTAATTTACTATCTATGTTATGGTTGTGTATAATCAAAATCTGAAACCTAACATCTGCCTCAGAAATGTAGACTTAGTTGTGATGGTGCTGAAAAAATGGGATTTTATTAACAGGTTGCTGGACTGACAAACAACTCTTGTTTATCGGAATCACATGAAGTGCGTCACTGTGTCAGAAAGTATCAGACTCTAGGAACTTATGTGCTGGACATAGCAAAGGTAACACAGAATGGTCCATACCATTAGCTTGCAATTGAATCATGTGTTTCTGTACTTCTTAAAATTGGCAATCAGTGTAGGTTCCCTATGAATCTTGCAGAAGAGGCTCAGTAATATGCTGTATGTTGGTCTTACTGAGGACCATAAAGAATCGGCAACAATGTTCGCGAACGTGGTTGGGACACAGATTCTGTCCCAGTTTGAAGCATTAAACTCCAATAGTGACAAAACTGCTAATACCAAAACAGGTAAGGCTCAGTAAGTAGTTTAGTTTCTGGTTATGACAGTCTCCTTGTTGGTATTCAATAAGAAAATTGGTTCTGTTGATTGGATACAAACGGAAGCTTTGTTTTAAAAAATTGTGGTTTTCACATATATTTATTTCATCTGCTACAGAACTGAGCTCTTCATTTCCAGATCCCGAGCATGATACTAATCACCTTCAGGTGAAAGAGTTAGACTTGAATACCATATAATGACTTCATCATTGAATTTAAATGTTTGATTTCTCACCACTCATTCTGACTTCTTTGTAGAATAGCACAGATGACCAAAAAGAAAGTGAACCTTCTTCATTAGGAGCCGTTGATACGACAAATGGAACTGTAAGGCCAATATCTACCCTTTTAAATTGTATATAATTCTGATATAATCTTACATTGTAATGTTTTCTCCTCTGTTGTTGATGCTATGGAAATCTGTATCACTATCATGTCAGATGACTGTTGGGAAATTAATGGATGCTTACGAAGTGTGCATTTCTAGTTTAAGAAAAGCCCAAGGACGCCGACGCACTGCTTCTTTAAAAAGAATCTCCCCAGCTAACTTCTCCATAGACGTAAGATTTATTGGAGAATTTGAAAGTTTTTATCTTACTTACACTGTACTCTTCTTATAGTTGATGGAATCAAATTTACAGGCACGGCATCAGGTTCCTGATGTGATCCTTCAGGAAATAATCTCGCTGAACAGACTTGACGTAGAATTGTATAAGCATGCAAAAGAGATTTTCGCACACGAGAGGAAACATCTTGCAGAAAAGCTGGTTGAAGCAGTAAGTTCTCTAACTACCAAGACACATTCTGACATATGTACATACTTTGGCGTAGTTGTTAGTTTTGTCTTTCTTGATTCTTCTAGTTGTTGCACTTAACTTGTCCAGTCCCTGGACCGTTATCTTCACATGTTTTATGAGTTTTTTCAGGTAAATTTTCTTTTTACTTGGAAGTCCAATACTTACTTGGTGATTTTATGTTTTGTTAAATACTAGGTGGAGCAAAAGAATGTCTTGGGCAGTTTATATGGGGCTAGTACATGTAGGCCGTTTTTACTAGCCATTCCCGTGCTTCTCCTCCTTTTGCTCACGTTTTTCATTGTAAAGGCAAGAAAACAGACATCAAAACTCAAAGTGTAATTAATTTAATTCTAACATATAAATTAGATACGCAAAATGCATTTTTATTTGGAAATGGATGGAAAAAATCGGAGTCAAATAACCAGTATTGAAGAATCTGTATCTTTTTTACATGCATAACCTATACGCACCTAAAAATTTCAGAGCTGGTTTGGAAGAATGATCTTAGAATCATGTAAGCTATCTGCTCTGTTCTTAATTTTGTAAAGTCATCACAAAACAAGTGCAATTTAGGTTGTAGGCATCATTCATTGAACTGTTTGTCGTATAAGCTGTAGAAAGATTTATCATTTTTATGATTGAGCACGACCTATGTTGCAAGAGATCATCAACAGAGGAATAGTACTTGGATACTCGTAGTTCCAAGCATGCATGAAAGTTGTGAGCACTTTTTTTTTTTGTGTGAGCACGTTTCTCTGTATTTAAAACTGTCTTTTTTTAAAAAAGAATTTGCTTTGATCGGGAGACTCGAAGAGACTTTTCACGTGAGCAGATATTGCCAGATACTGAGCCAGGTTGATGTCACTCTGAAATTCTCTGTTGCATGCGTCCAGGAGTTGGTTGGGTTTGAATTTATTTAAGCCCGATCTCTAACGCATTAAACATCATTCTTCCACAATCACTCTCACACCCTATTTTCAAACCACATTTTTTTGTTCGAAATCCACCTTGAACTATTATTTCTCGAGTCTTCCATTGTCCACTAACTCTTTAGATACCTAGAACTACGGTGAATGCTATTGAAAAGGTTGAGAAATCACCGGGATGAAGTTTACAGTGTGAAGTTGTTGAACTGTGGTGAATGCTAGATTTATGACTGTAAATCTGATTTTCTCTGGGATATGATATGTCCTTCTGAATAGACAAAACCATCTATTTATAGTCTTGTAACTTTTATTGTGAACACACTGGTTTCTCGTTGTGGAAGTTGTGAAGAGATGGAGAAGTGATGATCGTGGAGATTGTAGTGAGATCATGTCCGTTCTGTCAGGAAGACTGTATGACCACTATTCCCTTATCCTCTTAATTGTTCTTAACTGTCCCACTACTTATTACCTTCTCGTCATGGATATGTTGCCACATTGCACATTGTTGCAAACCGCCAGACCAATACTCCAATGAGAACCCCCCATGTGATGTATTTGATATCTCGTATAAAAATAGTGAAGTCATAAACGACTGTTATTTTGGTTAAGTCATGGTAATGATTTGTTGATATTAAATGCTCAAGTCTATGTTTAATTAAGTAAGTGTCGAGTCTCATTAAAATAGTAAGGGTGGGTTTGGTAAAAAAAAATTATTTTTTTTTCGAAATGTATATGTAGTACTCCCTATGTCCCACTTTAATTGTATAAATAAGGTTTTTTTAGTAAAAATGTATAAAATTTTTCCATATTTCCCCCTAAAATTTCATAATTATCAAGTAGGAACTAAAAACTAGGAAGTAAAAACTAGTATATTAAACAAGTAATTTGGTAGATTGAGGGTTCATGTGGAAGTAATTTCAATTCCTTAATATTTTTGTAAAACCCTAATTAAGCAACTAATTTGGGACGAAGGGTGTAATAATTTTTCTTTTCTATCCCCACCTTATTTTATAAATAACAAAAATCGCCCTTCAATATTTTACAATCAAGTTTTAAATATGTCATATATTCTTTAAAGATTATTATTACAATTTCAAATTGTATTTTTAATTTTTAATACTTTTTAACAATAATAATAATTATATATGTTAACAACCAAATATATATTTAATATATAAATATTTATTTATTTTTTAACTATATAAATTAAAATAAAACTATTTTGAAAGATATGTCTGTTTTTGTCATTTGTTACAAAAACAATTGTTAAAGTTGATATTTTACCAAACACAATTTGATCACTTTTTTAATCAGCTCTAGCTTTTAGTCTATAGTTTACCAAACACTCAAATATTTTTTACACAGCACAACAACGCACAACAGAAAAACGGTTTTACAAATCTCACAACAATACCAAACTAAGCCTAAGTCTAGTAAAGGCTTAGATATTTAGTAAGTAAGCCTAAGAATAGACTGTATTATCATGGCTAGAGCGAGAAATGGCTCATGCTCAAAGTACTTGTGAGTACAATGAAAGAATCAACATTGCACCAACAAGACGCACTAGCTTAGGTAGTACCAGAGAGGTATAGTGATAGTGCGCCGGCATAGGCGAATGATGCAATGGAATTGGGCGCTAGCATTAGGCTAGCGCCATAAGGAACTGGCACTAGGCCAGCGCCATGGAGGCAGTGGTTGGCGCTAGCATAGGCTAACGCCATAGGGTGTTGGTGTTGGCGCTAGGACAACACCATGAGAGTAACACTGGTTGGCGCTAGCATGGCTAGCGCCGTAGGGACTGGTGCTGGCACTAGGTCAACGCCGTGAAGACATGGGTTGGCACTAGCATGGCCTAACGTACCAAGATTTTTGCTGGCGCTAGCATGAGCTAGCGTCGTAGTTTATTGCTTGGTTTTTATGTTAGCGCTAGGCCAACACTGTACCAAGTTTGACACTAACCTTTGTTGGTTTTCTGAGAGAAAACATGCACTCCCTTTTTCGTGTTCAGACATTATTTTTATTGTGTATACAGTACTAGATTGATGTTAAGGATTTGAATATCGACATATATACAGAACAAGTTCAAGGAATTCAGTCATGGAAGTTCTGTGACTTGAGACGAGTTCAATATTAAATAAATATTTATATATTTAGAGTGCCTACAAGATCAGAACGAAGTATTTATAGCTATTGTCAGAGTCTATATTCTTAATTCTATTCCGGAATATGTATAGAGGCACATAACTCATATTTTTAATACAAGGTCATAAATATATATGCAAATATTTCTAAGTTTCTGTTGCTGAGCGCAAAGGCGATTTTATGATTTTCTCCTTTGTCAAAAATTCACCATCAACACATTCTCTTCTTGCGTCAGATTGACCCCCCAACTCCCACCCCACTACCACACACATACACACTTTTTTTTTCATAGTCCTCGAGTAAACTAAACCTAAACCTAGCCCACTTTCATAGGAATAACGATTACATTCAGCATGTCCAACAAGCTTTTAAACCCATATGGGAGCTTAGTTGTGACGGACGGGGAATTCTGCCTCCGGCGCTATGCGCTAGGAAGGCCAGAATTCCCGACACGCCACTCAAAAAACAGTAATCGGGCCTTAAAGCTTCACTTCTCGCTGGGCAAATGCAAGTCGATTTGCCTTTCAAAGCATGCTTTGCAAGCATGATACTCAAAACGTAGTTTCCATACCGTTCCAACTCACCCTTGTTTTGAAAAGGGTACAAGGCCATTAAAGCCAATGGTGAATTCTTTTGGAAAGCATCACATGCTTATAAGCATTGTCCAGGCTTAACTCACGCCTTGGACTAGCACCTAGGTCATTTCAAGCCTATTTTTTTCTTCCTTAACTCTACTTCGACTAAGCGCTGGGTGCATCTTTCTCTTGCCAAGAGTGCATCAACCAGGCATATTCCGTTCATACCGTATGACTAGATAAGAACATACATCAAATGGAATACAACTACCTCATCAAGTGCGGTAACAATCATCTCTTGCATAGCATTACCGAGCCAGATGATATGAGTTACCAAAGCGTCGCAGTCATCTCCAAATTAGGTGATATGAACGAAAAGATGATCCACCTTAATGCATTACAGTGCGGCTGCCTACGTAACCAACCCGTACCTTGAAAGGATCAAGCATGACCGTAGTTCATCCGAAGGGTTATTTCGATAGGAACAATCAACTTAAGCCTATTAAGGAAAAGCCAACATCGATTCCAACTTCGTTGCAAGGCCAAAGGCCAAGCAAATCCTAGTCCGTATATGCCAAGGGACTTTCGCAAGGTATGCACCAGCTTTTGCATAACTATCGCTACTTAGAATGCAAATATGCATTCTCGGGTACGCAACACGATTGCATGATGCTTTCACATAATTCAAGCTTTATCGGCTAAGCTACAAGCATATTGACGCTTATGCATAAAGTATGCACCAACGTATTGGCCACGTCGCATATATGTGCATTACCGCTCATTCACATTCAACCCAAGCTCCCTCCCTATATATGTCTTAATCGCATTTCTATACATTTGGAAAAGAGGGCTAAGGGATATTCATCTACTGCAATTTAGGCAAATCCGCCAACTGGTTAGCATGGCTAGGAAAATCCGCCAACTGGTTAGCATGGCTAGGCAAATCCGCCAAATGGTTAACATCGCTAGGCAAATCCGCAAACTGGTTAGCATCACTAGGAAAATCCGCCAACTGGTTAGCATAGCTAAGACAATTTCGTTTTTTGGTTAGCATAGCTAGGAGAATCCGCTTTCTAGTTAGCAGCATAGTTTTCCAACCAACACCTCATCTCTGTAGATGTTTTACTTGCATTTCTACAAGTAAATAAAAGAAGGAGAGATGACATTCATCGATTTCACTTTAGGCAAATCCGCTTTCTAGTTAACATAACTAAGACAATTCCGCTTTTTGGTTAGCACAGCTAAGGCAATTCCGTTTTCTAGTTAGCATAACTAGTCATATCCGCTTTCTGGTTAGCATAGCTAAGGCAAATTCGCTTTCTAGTTAGCATACCTAGGCAAATCCTCTTTCTAGTTAGCATAGCTAAGGAAAATCTGCTTTCTCGTTAGCATAGCTAGGAAATCCGCTTTCTAGTTAGTATAGCTAGGCGAATCCGCCTTCTCGTTAGTATAGCTAGGCAAATCCGTTTTCTAGTTAGCATAGCTAAGGAAAATTCGTTTTCTAGTTATCATAGCTAAGGAAAATCCGCTTTCTCATTAATATACCTAGGCAAATCTTTTTTCTAGTTAGCATAGCGAAGGCAATTCCGATTTATAGTTAGCATAGCTAAGGCAATTCCGCTTTCTAGTTAGCATAGCTAGGCAAATCCGCTTTCTAGTTAGCATAGTTAAAGGCAATTCCGCTTTATAGTTAGCATAGCTAAGGCAAATCCGCTTTCTAGTTAGCATAGCTAGGCAATTCCGTTTTCTAGTTAGCCAAGTCTGCTTTCTAGTTACCATGGCTAGGCAAATCCGCTTTCTAGTTAGCCAAGTCTGCTTTCTAGTTAGCATGGCTAGGCAAATGTCCCCTCCCTATATTAATCACATTTCCACATATTTGGAAAAAGAAGGTAAAGGACATTCATTGACTGCACTTTAGGTAAAACATGACTATTTTGCCCCTCGCTCAAAACTTGATGAATATGACTTTTCACTTTTAATTATAAGGTGACCGTTTTGCCCATGGTGTGTAAAATTGCTATTCCCATGATGTGTAAAATTACTATTTTACCCATGAATGACCGGTTTGTCCATGATATGTAAAATTACTATTTTACCCTTGAATGACCGTTTTGTCCATGATATATAATTGCCATTTTACCCTTGAATGACTTTTTTTATCCTTGATATGTAAAATTACTATTTTACCCTTGAGTGATCGTTTTGGTCTTGGTGTATAAAATTACTATTTTACCCCTTTGTTAAAAATGCAGGTGTTACATTAGTGGATGAGTTATAGTCTCGTGAAGATTTACATAAAACATACCTATAAAATCTACTAAAAGTCCTATAATTGTTACGGTAATAAGTATCCGCAAACCTGTGAGGACATAAAGATTTCTCCACATAATAATAAGAAGTTAGAAGTACAAAAAAACATTCATTTATATCATATGACCTAATTATTGAGAGAGTGTATGTAGTATGCGTAGCCAATGTAACTAAGTCTTCTGCTTATGAATAAAAAACATCCTCGATAATAGCCAATAACATTTCACCTCAACTTTACCTTACAAGTTATTCCCTTAAAATAAATCATAGAATTGGGTCGCTCATGTGTGTAGGAAAAAACAAAGAAGATAATACTTACACACCTTGAAAGGTGACACTTTATTTTGCAATTTATGATGGCCTCGAAGGAAAGGAAATCAACCATATGCGAGGATGAGAATACTCATTCACCTACTCGCATGATTCAGATTCAATACTCCCCTCTCTGCAAATTATAAACAACTTTGTCTTGGATTCAACTCCTGACATATAACTTCCAATCTTTGTAAACTTTAAAAATTTCCAGTCTTTTTCTGCAATTACTAGTTGTTTTGAAACTTCTTTTTAATTTAGGACAAGAAACTCTAGCTCTTGCGCCTTTATAATTTTGATACAGTCATAACAACATAAATTTCAAAAATTCACATCTTTTGTTTTTTTTTTGTTACTATCAAGCCAAAGACTTATTTAAAATTTCTTCAAAACTTATATATGTACTTTACTGTTGATGCTGATGATATGTTTCTTTGAGAGAAGTATATAAGTAAACATATAGTAGAGATATGTGTAAACGTTGATATTTGATTCACATGAATCTTGAGAATTTATTTCTTCTTCCACTCGATAACTTATAAGTAAACATTTGGAATGAAAATAACTAATAAGTTAGATAGATTGCATCAAATATTGCTACCCATGGGTAGGCCTGTCAATGGGTACCTGAATATCCGGAACCGGGTGAATCGGGTCCGGATCTGGGTCCCAAAACTGGACCCATTAGTGATTTTGGACCCTAACGGGTAGATCCGAATAAACCCGATAGTAAACGGGTCCAACCGGCTCTTATCCGTCGGGTACCCGCGGGTAGTAATAACTACAATTCTAAAAGGTTATATTTGTAAAATTCTAGATAAAATTAGGTCATATATATAGCTCCTTATCATCATTTTATCCAGATCCATCCATCTAGGCTAACTTCATTTGCTTTTCTTCCGTTTCCGCCTCGACTGTAACTTCTTTGCCAGTTCCCACACTAAATTACACTACTTCCCTGATGCTAATAGTCAATACTCAGCTTCAAATTCAATCTCAATAAGACAAATCACACAATTTGTTTCTTTGATTTATTCCATAGCTTTACCAACATGTGATTTCTTTGATTCTAATTCTGATAACTAATCAAAATGATTATTTTAAAAGTTTTTTGATTGAATCAAAAATTTCATAATGGAAAATCATGTAATGATAATATTCCACTCTCTCTCTTTCTCACTCACGCACTCTTTGTCTCATGGAAGATCATGTAATGATAATATTCGTAGTACCATTTCCATTTATGTTTTTTGTAGTGTTTTTACTCCGGAAGAAGTTGGTTGAGAAAAAAAAACAATTTCGTCATCTAAGGTACTAGTACTACACTACTACTATATATATACGGTAAGGGTGGAATGAAGTTAGGATCTTGCGACCTTAAAATTACCTAGTCTGCGTCTGTAGGATTTAATAGAGCTAACGTGTGAATTGTGAAGTGATTTGCTTGTTATTCTTTTACGTTTTTTCTTCTAGTTGTGTTGATTAGGTAGCTTCCACTCATTGATTTCCTAGTCTATGAAGGAAGTACTGTAGAGGTTTTAAAGCAACATAAACCTTGGATTTTCAAAACTGAATCTTTGAGTCCAAATACATAAACAGACTGTTAGTATAACAGTCCTGAATAACCAAGTTCTTTTTCCAATTTGAATCTCAGCAACCCACCTGCAATTAAGTTAATAGAACAAAAAATTAGCAAACAGAGAAGGAGGATAGTGCTACACGTCTGTCTTACAGTTGAACCGATCCTAAAATAGTCAGCTCACCGAAGAGGATTATTTTACCTAATCGCCATGATAATATAGTACAGTTAGTTCATCTCGAGAAACTTGGTTTGGCCTAATAACCATCAGAACATCTAATCTTAAATTAAACCAAGTTGATGCCTGTACGACTTGGGTCCTAAACAAAAGAAAGAACATATTAAGTGGTATTGCCACAACCTACATCTGTTGTGCTATCAGCCGTTTACCCAATAGGTAAGTCATGCCTACCTAAGATATGATATAGATAAATTTTTACAAATGTATTTATATCTAAGAACTGAAATATGATTTACCTTCTCATCTTAGGAACATATTTGCCTCCAACTGCAGTCTCTTGAGACATATTCTTCAACTTTATTTTCTTTCATTGATGCTACAGAAGGGAGATTCAACATAAAAGTTCTTCTCAAAATGGGTTTAATCTAAATCAAACTTATTTGGTGAACAACTTTTTTTCTTTAACTTGATGACGAATAGCAGTTGTTCCCTTCATATCCACCGAGACCCGAAGCACTGAATTCAAAAAAACAAAAAAATAGAATTAGGAAATTTAAAAGAAACCCAAAATTTAAAATTTGAAAAGGAGTAAAGGGTTTTGAGGAAGAGGGGTTTTAGTACGGTCTTCGTAAGAAGCCAAGTCACTTGATTTACTAAAAATATCATCAGCTTCAATAAAAGATAAGAAAAATACATATATACCATTGCTCATAATCAATACTTCTATTATCTCCTAAGCAACAAATAATATATATTGCAAAACAGAAAGAAAAAGTTAAGTTATAATAAGGACAAACAGTTTCACGTAAGGGTGATGGATTCGACATTCCAAATGCTTCTCAGCATCATAAATTGTTTGTCCATTCCCCAACGCATTTAAATGTAAACTTATTTTTGCAATTTCAATCCCTCTAGAATTTATATCAGGTCCATAAACCTATACAAATCAAAACACATTGATCAGTACCTCTTAAATGATAAAGAATTCGACAGTTGGAAAGAATGTTACCTTCTTTAGATAGAAATTATCAGCAAGAGCAATTGAAATCCAACCATTACCACAACCAAGTTTAGCAATAGTTGTATCTTTGAACATTGAATCAGGATGTCTATTCAATCCTGCATAAACTGAGAATGACTAATCTTTTGGTATAAAAATAGTTGGAATCTCCATCATTCCTAATTTCTTCTTTTTTCTGACACCCTATAGAAAACCAAAAAAACACTCAACATCAATTAAAAGTACTAAAAACGATCATTAATCAATTGAGCAGGTGAGACGATATATACCTTGATAATCTATCAACTATAATGGTGGTATCCACTCTTGCAATCTTGTCACTTCCTCCGTTGTTGTTTACATGCACATAGATGATTATTTAAAGATGGTAAGAAAACCAACGTACTGACATATGCACCCTGAACATATGCACCATAAACATACTCTATAAATTACAAATAGGAATGACAAATAGTGGCATAACAAACGGGAAATGTTAGTTTCCCCGAATCTTCTCCCGAATGTTTTCTCGAATAGGGGATCCAATGGTCCTCATCCAAACTCTCTATCATTGGGATGGCAAAAGATGAAGGTGGGCCATCCTTTTTGTCTCAGTCGGGAAAAAATTCGGGAAAGAATTTTCGGGGAAACTAGCATTTCCGATAACAAACTTGTGAGGCAGTCGTAAGAAGAGCAGACAAAATAAATGATATGTCGATGAATTTGATTAACCAAAATCAAGAATTATATAATACAAACACAAAAGAACTAAAATAATAATTAAAAATTTTAAATTTTAAATTGGGAATAACAGATACTCAACACGGAATCGGATAAAGATTTGCCTTTGCAAAAGATGCATCCTGATTAACTTTATTCGTAAAACCTCAATAAAACATATGCAAAAGATGCATCCTGATTAACTTTATTCGTCAAAACCTCAATAAAACATAGGTTCAGGGTTCTGGGTTCAAATGACCATCAAGATGTTGATGCTTGGGACAGCAAAAAAAAAGAGGATTAAAAGAAGGAGAAACAGGCCTTAGATGACCATCAACCGCATCACATTCCTTATCTTGTACCTGACAAATATCCGTAGAAAAAATCACAAAAAAACAATGAGTTTTGAAAGAGTAGATACAAGCCAAAAAATTATTGAACTGTACAACTCACCCAATGAAGGCAACTATATAACCAACAAAAACCTAGGCAATGATTATCCTGGATGACAATATAGAAGGCAACCAACCAACAAAAAAATCCCAAGGCTATTACAGTTTTCCTCCATTTTAGCAACATGAACACTCATAAATTGATTGGCATTGCATGCCATGGATAAAGACATTGCATACAAAATTGTATGTAAACACTTCATGAATAGATAAACAAATCGCCCGCTAAAACTACTCTTTATTAATTACTGAGTTTGTCTTCAACCTAAAAATACAATAGGTTTTGTTAAGAACATCATCAGTCAAGCTAAAAATTTCAAGCAATCAAATCAACTCGGAAACAAAACAGAGAAAACATATAAACCGTTGCTAAAAATCTTTGATGGGAATTGGGTGTTTTGGAAACAGTGTCAACATTATTTGAAAAAGAATCTGTAACCATCAATACTAAATCCCTTATGTATCTAAAACCTGATAATTACATGCAAAATAGCACATAATTAATTAGCTAACTGTAGTACTCGATTGACTAGATGATCCTTACAAATTGTATCATCGATTTGAAAGCGTTTATTAGAAGCCCACTGATTATATTCGTCGGCATGAACAACCCAACATAAATAAGAAGCATTAGTATGATCTTCATGAATCATAATAGAATCCATGTGTATCATTGAAGTTTGATTTCATTATAAAACCCATCAAAGTATCAAACATTAACAAAAATCTTCAAACAAATGGAATCTCGATAAGTAGGCTTTGTTTTTATTAGAAAAGAAATTAACGGACGGTTAGATAAGTTTTGTTGGTTAATCCTGGTCGTCCTTTGTTTCGTCGGAGAAAGTTGGAATCGAACTGATCAGGAAACCGACCAAATCTTAGTTAGCGGCCGATTAAGAAACCGAGCAAATTTTGGTCATAGTTAGCTATAGAAGGACCATGGCAGTGGTAGACGGGCCATACCAAAGGTCACAAATTTATTGGGTCAACGCATAGTCACAGCCGTCGGTCAATCTCAATCTCATCCGTCCTTTGTCCCTTTTCAGACGATCGGGTATGTTCTTTGTCTTATCATAAGACAGACACCACTTCTTTTTATATTGTAGATAAAAAACAATTATATATCATAATTGTAAAAATATTACTTTTTAACAATAAAAATAATAATCATTATTAATAAATTTAACATTATATATATAATATTTAAAATATTTTGAAATCCAAAAATAGTTGAACATAATATTTACCAAATACAATTTGATTAATATTTTAGTATGCTTTATTTTTTGGTTTATAGTTTACCAAACACTCAACTGCTTATTTTACGAAGCACATTACCACAATGCACAACAGAAAAATGCTTTTACAAAACTCATATCAATACCAAACTAAGCCAAAGTCCAGGGATTTCTGCTCAACTCTACGAGAAGGATAATGGTTTTCGTTAGATAAATAAAAAGTCGGAATCGGTGGATAATTATGTATCTTATCCCCCGATTCTTGCTTACTGATTTTTCTGTTGCCTTTTATGGTTAGAATCGGTGGATAAGCATTATCTTATCCACATATTATGTTGTGTTCATTTTAGTGGCTAAATTTTTTATTGTTAATTGAATTAGTGATTTCTCTTAAGTCATACTTATCTTTGTTCTTAAAAAAAATAAAAAAAATTTGTAGACATACATAACAATTAGAAGAGGAGAGCTAATCATGGATTTATATATCTGTCAATGTGATGTATATAGCCAACCGCAGAAGATTATACAAACCCAATATAAATTACTTATGTAGTAGAGACAAAGTTGGAGCAAGTTATAAACCTACTTGACCAACTTGCATTTGAGGAACTTGCAAAGGTTATTAATGTTGCAACTAGCGAAAGAGACCAAATTGCATTGTGGAGAGAACTCGATTCATTGTTATGTCTATATGATCCAACTAAGGATGATGCTGATAATGGTGGTGTTGTTGATGCTGATGCTAATGATAATGGTGCTGAAAATACTGCTGATGACGATGATAACTGAGAAGGTGTTGAAAATGGTTTAGTTTATGGATGTTTATATCGAAAACAATAGTTTATATTTCTTTTTTACAAACTTGTTAGGTTTGGTTTATAATGACTTTAAGGGTTTATTGGTTTTATGAATGAATAAACTAAGGTTTAATTACGTCTTATGAATAAGTCAACATGAGCACATCCCAACCTAGCACGTTAAAAATTTTGCACATCACGTGATTAAGCACAAGATGGTACAACACGGTAACTTCGTGTGCTATGTTGTGCTTGACTAATTGGCACAGTGGCACAACACAACATGTGGCACAGACAAGCAAGCGGCACATCACAACACGGAACGCACGAAACACGTTAAGACACACCACATATACACGGTATATCCAAAAGACAGAGTCTGGTTGAGTACGATCCCTAAAAAAAAATTATCAGATAGGGTCCATAAACTTTAACAAAAGTATTTGACCAAACATTTCAACTAAACATCCTAACTGTTAGATTTATTTCTTTAGGTGGCCCCTATATTTTGATGTTTCTGGTGTTACACCAGACATCTTATGTAGGTTTATAATGTTACATGTGGTCTCATTAATAATTTTTATTTATAAAATAACCTAAATATATTACCGTTCCCTATTTTACTAGTCCGTTTTAACGACCGTTTCCTACTTCAACTTTGACCGGCCCAATTACAAACCCTAAATCTACTATCATTTCTTATCCATTCTCACACATATAAATAGTAACTTATAATATGAATCATAAACCCTACCCAGTAAAAGAAAAACTAAACATCATTCGTTTGTAAAAGCTCTCTTCTCTGTTTGCAAACCTATCTTCTTATTATTTTCTGTTGTTATTCGGTATTAAGTTTTCTACTTGTAAGCTAAACTGGTTTACCAATCAGACCGGCATTTGCTTATTTTGTTTTAATATACAAGTTTTATATATTTTCGTTGTCTTTTCAATACCGTTTTGTGTCAGTTTATTAAACATGGTTGCAAATTGTTTAAGTTAATTGTGTCGACGCGCACAACACAAGACATTTAAATAGTTAGCACAACACATCACGGTACATAGCACACTAGGAACATCTCTTCATGTGCTTTGCTGGCCTGTTTTACACCTCTATCCATGGCTACCCAATACAAATAGACATAAAATGGTCCCAATTGTGGTCATAGACGAATGTGCAGTGATCAGCCAGTACTAGAGTGGTACACGTGCTACTGTCGTATCTTTCATCTTTGGCCGTACGATTAATACTACACAAATCCCCTAATAATTGCATCAAACGGCCAAAAACAATTGTCCACAAAAAGCATGCAAAAACTTCTGATTGTTACACAAAAAGTACGGTTGTTGTACAATATTAACTGTAGCCATAGACTTGGGTAGAGACTAAAGATTCAAAGTGAAGAAGAATCTAAACATACATATTTCAAAAAAAAATAATCCTGGACCCACTTAATTCAACTGGTCATCACACAATTGCATGCTACTACTGACAATAGTTTTGATTCCCTCTTGATGAGATCGTATAATTTTTTCTAACTCTTAACCATGTGATAATATTAGATAAGTATTATCATGCACACAGTATCTTATACCGTACCCTGTATTTATAGTATTTTACAATCTTTATGTCCCTACTTTCATTATTGGTTCTGGGTTTATACAATGTTCAGAATGGGAATATCCTTAATACCAATTCAGGATAAACTATTAAGCTGATGGGTAAGGAAAAATTTACACCTTTTATATGTATACCTTGAATATAGTGAAGAGTTGAAAAAGTGAAAAGTGAGTTATAAAATTTTGTTCACCTTGATGTGCAAGGGGAAGAGAGTAAATGCCTCTTCTTGATTCCAGATTTCAGGTACTATTGAAATTGAAAAACGAAGGAATCCCGTTTTATTGTACGACTGTTTAATTGCAAACGTTGAAAAATTAAACCTGAGGAAGAAAAGAAAAGAAAAACAATGTAATAAATGAAGGGATTGTGCAGTGATGGTGGTGGAGGTGGTAGGGTCATGAAATTGCTTTCCTTCATGAGATGAAAGAGAAAGAAAAGACTTCAACATCAAAACAGTAAAGGAGGAAGAAGAAAAAGTGAGAGAAGAGGAGACATCTAAGCAATTAATAAGGATACTCACCTACCAGAAGTAGATACCGTATCCTTTTCATTCTCTCACGTTCATCATCCTCTTTTTTAGGACTTTCTTTTCCTCCTCCTCCTCATCTTCCTCATCAAAGTCTCATTATCTTGCTTTCCCCCACCTCCAACTCTTTCTTTCGTTCTTTCCAGTCTCTCTCTTAGATAGCTAATTCAGTCTTGCATAGTTTAGTTGCATGTTAATGGTTCAAGATTTAGGGTTTAACAACAGGTTTGTCTAATTTCTTCATTAATTTCAAAAAAAAATGTTTGAATTTGATTCATTGGTAGTGTAGTTTTTAGTCCAGATTATTCCAATCTGCTAGAATTGTGTTTGTATTATGCTTTGAATTCTCAGTTTTATGTTTTTTATATTGTTCAACAGGTTTCGAGTAAGATTTTGTGAAGTAATTGTCAGCAATTTGTTCTGCTTCTTCTTCTGCTACTTCAGTTTTTTTTTGAAACTTCAAAGACATTATTGTGTCTTACATTCAACATATCTCGAAGATTATTACATTAAAGGTTTGATTTCCTTAACTCATTACTTTCATTAGGGTTCTTTAATGCCTTTTGTTCAATATTTGATCCAATTTTAAAGACAATATCACTCGATTATTCTTTCTTACCTAATCAATAACCTATCCAAATCAACAAATTCTCTCAATTTAATTTTAAATTTATTACTTGTGTTTTCTTATTTGTTTTGCTGCAAATTTTGTTTTTAAAGTTAAAATTTGAGTTCTTGAATAATTATTTGTTCGTATATTTTAGATACCAAAATTTGAACTTTGTTTTCGGATTCTGTTTGAAATTAAAAACTTCGGATTTGAATTTTACAAAAAAAAAATTGGCAACTTTTCTGTTTTAGAATTTCAAGTTTTAGTTGCTCACAAAAAAAATCAGCTTAATATAATAATAACAAACCATTATTTGGCGTTATCCAGTGATAGGGACTAAATCTTTTTCTGGATTAACGTATTAATGCATATCCATATTTTCAGTTTTACTTGACTTGAACGAAATGATTTTTTATATACATATCTCCGGTTTACATTATGTAATACGACAAATAGTTATTTGAGTTTTGTACAAACTAAGCTGTTAAACATGGTAGGTAATTTGGTAAAAATAAGTACAAATAAAACAGTGAACAACAATAGGTAGACTGAATTAGGTGCGTAGTTCACACAATAAGTATGATCAACCCATAATTTTTCTTTCAAGTAAAGTAAATGACCGTTCCTTTCTCAAAATTAGGTTTGAAGAAAAAAGCCAAGAACTCTAAGAACATATATACATGCTTAATAGTTTATAAGAAGTTTAGAACCCAAGTCTTGCTTAAATGTTATTCCCCTGCACTTCTTCAGTATTTATAGAAGAACACTCATTTAAGCGCCACACTGAATAAAATTCTCCTTTAAAAAAGAATCAACATCAAACCTTAGCACATAGAAACTTCTGCTTAGGAACGAAAGGATGCAATTGGGAATGAAGCTCTCATGGTAGATATTCATTTAAGTATTGGGTTCAAACAAGTTACAGACGTCTTTGTTGAACTGTTCATTCCCAGCTCTAACTTACTTGTTCTCTTTGATATGAAACCAAGAATTCTAGTTAGGTTTTTTTGCCTTGCGAATTTGGGGGCGACCAAAAACTAATTATGGGCAACTTTTTTAAACCAATCCCATGGATGTGGTTAAGGGGTGACCTAGGGGTATGTAAAAAATACTAAAATACCCTTTTACTTATCAAACAATTACCATAAAACCTTTCACTAATAAAAGTTTAAAATTTTAAGCCTAAACCATTCTCATTTGAAAATTTAAGAAAAAATGAGAAGAAATCGAGAGATCGTTGAAGAACATAGCGAAAAACGCGAATAACACAAAGATGATGACCTAAAAACGGAGACCGATTCCGACAATCAGCCTCTCCAGAACTTTATAATGGCTCCAATAAGGTAAGGATTTACCATTATTTGTATTTATTTTGCTTCAATCGAATGAAATCAAGGATAGAATATCAAGGGTTTTAGCTTAGATGTCATAATCGGTAGTTTCGTGTTTGTATTTAACTACCGATTATGTTACTGTTCTTCATTGATCATGAACATCATGCACAATCGGTAGTTATGTTTAGTCATAAACTACCGATTACATTCCTGGAGCAAAATTTAGGCATAATCGGTAGTTTCGTATAGGGTTAAACTTCCGATTGTGTAAGTTAGTGATTCCTCAAAAACATCGATCACAATCGGTAGTTATTTTTACACCTAAACTACCGATTATATTCCTGTCTCCAAATTTACACATAATCGGTAGTTAATCTTTTTATGTAACTACCGATTGTAGTGTGTCCATATGCACAATCGGTTGATAATGTAGAGCCCGTGTTATCGATTATGCATAATCGGTAGTTACATTTTTTAATATACTACCGATTATGCAGTGATTAAACGGTGTCATCTTGGAAATAATTGTTCTTTATTTTGTTTTTTAAGGGAAAGATGATCTAAGCAACCCCAAGATACACTTTTTTCGGGGCCTCTACCAAATGGTTATGAAAGGCTGGTACGTAATGTTATCTCCGTTTGATTTTAATATTACAGCTCAATATTTTTGATAATAAACGTTTGATTGTCATTACCTAAAAACAGAAAACAAAAAAAAAAGGTTTGCTTTTTTCTCCAATATGCTAGCTAAGAGCATAAATACGGGAGTGCCTCCATCAATTGAGAAGATTCTGAGAGAGCATAAAGACCTCATTGACAACATTGATAATGAAGACTATGCTAGCAAGTTTGGAGAGAATAAGCCTAAGAAGATAGCAGCAAAGCACAGTAAAAGATCTCGCGGTTCATCTAGTGCTGATGCTCGTCGTCCTCGAAATTAGATTGTGGTTGTTTTGACAAAGAACATCATTTTGAAAGTTGATTTGTAACAAACTTGTTTACTTTATGGATATGTTTATGATGTTTAACATTACTTGTGTTTAATGTTATAACATTTGAATGGATTATGCATATTGAATCGAAAAGGCATACATCGCGTAACATTAAAGGAAATGAAATACAATAAATCATTAGATTACACTTAAACACTTAAGCATATAGGTTGAAATGGTACAAGGTACTTTCTTCCAAAATACGATAGCAATCCTCATGCATAAACGTCTTCCCATGGATAGTTTCATATTTAGCGAGAGCCATCACCCATTGAAAAAAATAAATCAATTATAAGTTTGTATGTTTGAAAACTCTTTTTAATGAACGACTTATTAATTGACACACTTACTCTTGGCACACTAGATTCGGTGGGATGAGCTTCTTTTACAACTTTCATTTCCTGTTTCAAAGCTTCCAATCGTTGAAACAACTTCTCAAACCTTTTCTTAATGACTTTGAACGTCCTACAATTTTGATTTCCGTCTAATCCCATAAAATCTTAAACAAACGCTTCCACCAAGAATCGGATGTCTGATCCACCATCCAATCTTCATTAACGGGTTCGTTATTTTAGGTAATGTACGTTCTTTCGTACTCGTACGTTGTGATCGTAACCCACGATCTAACAATGGCAACATCTTCATCAGTAGTGTATGGAGTTACCATATTTAGTGCTTCAAAGGGTCGGGTGAGAATGAGTTGGAAAATGAAAATGAGAATGAAAATGAGATTGAAAGGGATAGGGGAGATTGGGAATGAAAGGGATATGTGAGAATGAGAATCACCTTGAAAGGGATAGTTTTGTTTTATACTGTTTAATTACCAACGACTAGTTTTTCAAAAAAAAAACTGTTGGGTTAGTTACAAGCACAATCGGTAGGTTAAGAATTCTTAAACTACCGATTGTGCTTATACAAAATGTTGAAATTTTTTTAAAAAAAATCGATTTCCAATTTGGGCTACTTATGATAATCGGTAGTTTAAGAATTTCTTAAACTACCGATTGTGCTTGTACAAAATGTTGATTTTAAAAAAAAAAACCGATTTCCAATTTTTGGCTACTTATGATAATCGGTAGTTTAAGAATTTCTTAAACTACCGATTGTGCTTGTACAAAATGTTGAAATTTTTTAAAAAAATTCGATTTCCAATTTGGGGCTACTTATGATAATCGGTAGTTTAAGAATTTCTTAAACTACCGATTGTGCTTGTACAAAATGTTGATTTTTTTTAAAAAAATCGATTTCCAATTTGGGGCTACTTATGATAATCGGTAGTTTAAGAATTTCTTAAACTACCGATTGTGCTTGTACAAATGTTGAAGTTTTTTTTTTTTTAAATTCGATTTCCAATTTGGGGCTACTTATGATAATCGGTAGTTTAAGAATTTCTTAAACTACCGATTGTGCTTGTATAAAATGTTGAAATTTTTTTTAAAAAATTGATTTCCAATTTGGGGCTACTTATGATAATCGGTAGTTTAAGAATTTCTTAAACTACCGATTGTGCTAGTACAAAATGTTGAAGTTTTTTTTTTAAAAATTGATTTCCAATTTGGGGCTACTTATGATAATCGGTAGTTTAAGAAAAATTTAAACTACCGATGGTGCTTGTACAAAATGTTGATTTTTTTAAAAAAAAAATCGATTTCCAATTTGGGGCTACTTATGATAATCGGTAGTTTAAGAAAAATTAAACTACCGATTATGAGTGTTCAGGAATTTTGAAAAAATTACGATTTCCAATTTGGGGCAACTTTCATAATCGGTAGTTTGTAAAAAAAAATTAAACTACCGATTACGGTGGAATCAGTAGATATATTACTCCATTATCTACCGATTATCATACGTCCATGGAATTAAATGCATGTAAAAAATGAATTTTTTTTTGTTAACGATCACAAAACATTGCATTAATAATTTTTTTGTATACATTTATGTTCAAAATATATATCAAAATCAACTATTCACCATCCTAGTTCAAATCAATTACGTTCTTTACTGAGCTTGTTAAACGATCCCAACGCTCCATGTTGGACTCGTATTGCTTCAATCACTTCTTACAATGGTTAGTTGGAAAGTAATCCGACCACCTAGTCAATGGAGGTAATGGACAATCATCCGTTAAACTTAAAACGATAAAATGATTGCCATTAACAAAAGCCATAATGATTCGTCTATCCTTGACCGACTCATCACACACCGTCCTTGTGGGTGTAAATGTGATATTAAATCCTGATGAAGGAGGACAGAAAAAATGTACCACGCAGTTCAATACATCCGCTAAAAGATACCCACATATCAGCATTACCATCCAATACCTGGATCCGACCACCTCCAATCCGTTTCGGCATTTTACACGAGTATATAACTCTTTGAACTCTTGTTCTCTGCCATGTTTATCTCCTTCTCTTATCATTTCAATATAAAATTCTTTATCCTCCAATAATTGTGCGGCAATCTTAATTCTTAAATATTGCCATTGGGTGATATTCTCGGTAACCGCCTCACTAAAGTCTCCTATTTATTTCAAAGCAACATGGAAACCACAATTGCCATCCCCATCGACATCATCGGTGGACAAAACAAATGGTATAATGAGTAGAGGGAGTTGTTCCAAATACTCATCGTGTATAGGTTGGGTTTGACTTAGTTGGGAAGGAATCGTAGAGACCTTGCGCTTTGACTTGTCGTGAGCTTGGTCCACCTTGATCCTTCCTTGGACGACCCCTTTTCGCTGGAGCCGGAAAATCTTCATACTCAGCTTCATTATGTTCATGCCTAGAAAGGTCACGATGACTAGATAACCATTCCTTCAACTATTTTCTTTGAATTGACCTCGGCTTTTCGGTATTCGGCCTACCCACCGCCTTTCCTTTTATTGGTTGCTGAACAACCTTTTGACAGGGGTGAAGGGCTTCCTCTAAATAGTGCATCAATATTTTCTTTTATGCCCCATTTGACGTAGAGATACGCTCGATTATTCGAGCAAATATTTCCGTCTCCACGAACGACGCACCATCAACCGTCGGGGTGATTGGAGTGAAAGTTAATTGCTTCCAAAAGGGATGAGTATCATTAATTTCAATCACTTCAATATACCTTCCAAGCATGTGACGACACGGGAGTCCAATACCTATCATCGTCTTGCAGTTGCAAACCGTAGTCTCATCATCGTGATCTCTGTACAACTCCAATTGTTTTATCATGAAATTTATTGCCCACCAAGAAACTTTGTAAACTATACCACTTAGAAGATTTTTATGTTTTAAATGTGCCAAAGGGAATCTATGCCGATTTTTTTCCATTGAACCATAAATCTTAGTGAGGTCACGATTGGTGAACTCATGGATTGCTTCTTGGACCGACACGACCCCATTTTGGCTACCAACTAGTATTTTCTTTAATCGGCCATGGGACCCCTATGCAATGCTTGTTGCCTCGTTCTTGAAGTTCCAATATTCATATGTCCATGCAAACACAAACTTATCCTTATGCGGTCCCAACCATTGTGATTTGCAATACTTAACTGGTTTGGGATAGTTCTTGCCCCATTCATCCTCAAATTTCTTCAAGTTGTATTCATAAACTTCCTCTGTCATCGACCAAACTATCTTATCCCATGCATTTAGAAATAAAGTCCACTTTATTCTATCCTCGACCCACTTTTTATCCGCCGACCTTTTCTTTTCTTCTCGTTCTTCCACGGTTAGTTTACTAATACGTTCATCCTCTTCCTTGGACCTCTTGGTACCTTTAGCATGGATATGATGTCTGCAATTGGATTTGGTGTTGTATTGAATGTTCCACGTACAAAGCAAATTCTGGGCTTATGGAAACACTACCTTTATTGCATTCATCAAGGCTGTATCGTTATCCGTTACAATAACCCTTGGAAAATGCTCTCCATTATAATCGACCTTAATGTTTGCAACATCCAAATGAAACTCACATCGTTCTCAGCATCCGTTAAACCCCAAGCCACCGTAAATGTGCATTTGTCCGAAGTGTGGCAAGCGATGTTCAACAACGACATGTTGTACCTGTTTGTCTGATTTTCCAAAAATTTAGGTAAAATCTGATTTATGATTAAATTTAGGTATAATCTGATTTTCCAAAAAATCTTTTTCTTCTTCTTCTTCCTCTCTAACACACTCTCTATTTCTATTCTAAAACTAAAACTCAAATTCATCATCTAACACTAACTTAAACCAACTTAATTAACTAATTAATCAAAATTAACACTAATTAAGCAAGGATAGATTAGCCATTATAGAAAATATATGGATAAGGGATGTACTGAGATTACTTCAAAATGACCTTATTTTGTTTTATTAGTCTCCTCTAATTAGTTTTTGGTTGCCCTCAAATTCGCCAGGTTTTTTTTACTACAATGACAAAATAGAATGTTCAAAAAAAAATTTAAAAAAATCTTTAGGAGTCTAAAAGGGACCGATATAAGTTTTAGGTGCTGGCATACATACATTTCCTATATTCTTTTACTCGATTTTGTATGGATGAAAATAGCTGGTGTTTTTTTAATTCTAAGCTAACAAATGAATAAAAGAAAGAAACCCATATGTTCACACACCCTCGTACACACGTTGGCCAACCAATGAGGTGGTTTCTTTACACTATAATTACAACACCATCTCCTCATCCCTCGATATTCTAAAAATCTTATCAAAATCTTTATTCTTTATTCACTTAAACTCTTACTATATTACCCTCGTCGCGTAAATAAATACTTTTCAACTATAAATCCTTTTTTAATTGCAATTCTATACACAGAAGGAAAAGAAAACGTAATCTTTATTCTAAGCAAGTGAATTTCCTCGCAGTTGATGAATAGTCCACCCTTATATAAATACTAACCTTAAGTTACAAACTTTTTCTACGAGATATATATCCTTTTAAGTATTTCCCCGTGAGATATATATCCTTTAAAGTATTTCCATGTCTCTTTTAAAGTTTCAGTCCCTCTTTTTAAGTCTTAAACCCTAGAAGTCTCCGTAAAACAGAAACCCAAGAGTTCTTACTATCTCACAATCTCCATCTTTTTACTTACACAGAAGGAACAATCACGCTTGGTTCAAGTTTCATTGATAAGATATGTTCTTCAAACAACTATGGGGATTTATTTGATAATATCGAAGATTTATTGGACTTTCCTATGGAAGAAGTTGAAGGAGACCTCACCGTTTGAGGTGTCGGTGTTGGTAATCAGTTTGATAGTAATAGTGTTTGGCCCGCTTCAGGACCACCCATTGAACCTTCAACTACTGTTTTCAACAACAACAACACTACGTCAGACCTTGATACAGGACTTCCGATGAGTTATTTCAATCTTGATTATTTTTCTGTCAGTTACTTTAAAAATATCTTATTTTATCTGTTATTTACGTGAAGAGAAAACAAACATAGCAGATAATATTAGTTTTTTTTATCGAAAAATGTTTTGACTGGATACATAAGAAAAAGTCAGTTTTCATTGCATAATAACAAATTAGTATAAACATACGTAATATGTGTCAAAGTATGTATATTCTTTCTAGTAGGAGATTCTTTTTTAAAAACAAGATTCTTTTTTGAAAACATGGAATATGCTTTTCTTTGTATTAGCCGTTGGATTTTAGAAATATTAATCATTATATTTTTCACAGAACCCTGGTTAAGGTAAATTTCGAGTTAATCTAAAAAAATTAGCTTAGAAAAGTTTTAGCGGTTATGATCTTATTTCCCACTCTTTCGAATTAAAAGTTTACATGTCAAAAAATGGTTTTTCTCCAATAAGTGTTTAACATGTGATGTTTCTGTAACTTGGACTAAAGAGTCCAGTTATGTACACACTCCACTAAAGAGTGTATATTTGACATGTTTATTTGATTGGTTGATTAGTTAACTGATAGCCCTATTACCCCTTTATGTTTAGAATTTTGACCCTCGTTATATAACTTTCTAAATTAAATTAACAATATAGATTAAAATGTTACGTGTATACTTATTCAGAAGTGTGTATAAAATCGGACTCGAGAAATTTACACGTTCTAATATTTATTTGTTTGATGACGGAACGTGTATAAAGGGTCCCACGAAGGAACCCCACCATGTGAAGCAGTTAAATAGGTAGTTTACTTGGTTGTCCATTTATAGTCACGAGCAAGTCACATGGTGGTGGAGTCTTTAGTTGGACCCACATGATAACCCAACAAAACATTTTTCAGTTAGAAAAGGTTTGATGTCGGTAGGGGTGAGCATGGATCGTCTAACCCATCAACGATCCATTCCATCCATAATTTTACGTATGGATATCCAATCCGTCCATGTGTTAGTTTGACGTGGACGTATTTCTAAAAACTCAATAAATATTATGTTGGGTGTGGGTGTAAGTCTAAAAATTCATTGAACACCCATACCCATTAGGATAAGGAGTAACTGATAAAATATAACAAATATATAATGATATTTTGTATTCAAAGGCCATTCGGGAGATTCACCGCATACACAACGGGCAATTAAAAAATATTTTATTACAACTTTGGTATTGGTATGTTGTAATAATTTAATACCCTTTTAATTTCAGTAATTTAAGATGTAATTTAGTTTTTTGTTATGATGTTACGTAAAAATATGAAATCCATAGGTCCATCCATATCCAACCCGTCTACCCCTCAATCCACGGGTGTTAAAACCGTGGATGATGGACTGGACATGAATTTAAATCTAGCACCCGTCAATTTAATGGATTGGACATGGGTGGCTCCAAATCCACGGGTTCCACCCGTTGCTCACCCTTGTTTGATGGTCTCTTTATTATCATGGGCCTTTTATGGTTATATTTTCTGGATTCTTTTTAGGCCCATAAACTACTCTGTTTCAAAACATTTGCTATATCAGCGAAAGAAGATCTTTGTTACCAATTTGAGGCAGTAGTTACTTAAACAGCTTTTATGGTCATCTGATTCTAGTTTCTTACCCTAACCGTTTTATTTCTATGTTTATCAGTATGAAGATTTCCCACAGTATGAGTGGTTATCAGGCTTTATGGAAGATTCTTTCTTGGGCGGAAGTATTACCCTAGACAGTGATACCACTACGAACGTCGCAGATAACAACAACCATATCAACAACAAAATTAAGACTGAGAGTAATGAGTTTCATCAGTTCCAAACATCCAGCCCAGTGTCTGTCTTGGAAAGTAGCAGCTCTAGCTCTTATGGGAAGAAATCAATGCCCCTTAATGCTGAATCGTTTATCCGAGGTCGTGCTCGTAGCAGACGTCCACGGCCTGCTACCTTCAACCCTCTCCCTGTCATACAACTTATCTCTCCAACATCATGCATTACGGATGCAGCAACCACCACGGCCACCACCAGCTCAGAGATTCTTTCGGAACTTGGGAACCATGCTGAGTCCCGTCTTATGATGAAACTAGCGGAACCGGGTTATATGTCATCATTCGAACCCAAAAAGAAGATTGAGAAGATCAAAATTAAGAAAATCAAGATGACACCCTTGCCAGGTTCGATGGACCATTACCAAAGTGTGACTACTCCATCCACTGCTCCTTTTAAAAATGTCTGCACTGTGAGATAACAAAGACTCCACAGTGGAGAGCAGGACCTTTGGGGCCGAAGACCCTCTGCAACGCTTGCGGTGTACGTTACAAATCAGGTAGACTCTATCCTGAATACCTCCCTGCTGCAAGTTCAATGTTTTTTCCTTCTCAGCACTCCAATTCCCACAAGAAGGTCTTGGAGATGAGGATCAGAACTTGTGAGAAGATGCAGAAGTCAACAATTGAATTCTTGCCAAAAGCTAGTCATTTGCTTGATGAGATATGACTATGATGAAGAAGAATCAGAGACTTTTCTCATCTTGTTTGTTTTTTCATTTCTTAGTCCATTTTGTTTATTGTACAGAAATGAAAATGTTATAACGAGAGATCAAACGAGAACAATAATAGAAGAAAGAACACAGGGATTTACGTGGTTCACTAACTGTTGCGTTAGCTACCTCCACGGCAGAGAAACCAGAGTTTTATTACTGAGCAGAATACCAAAGATACTTTCTCTAGGTACAACGTATGCCTATATATAGGGCAAAAGGAATAAACCCTAATTCGACTAGAAAGCGGAAAACAATCCCAGTCATAATACATTACGTATACCGTTTAGGCGGGGGGCAAACAAATGATTCAAGGCATATCAACAGAGAAAGATGGGGAAACATGACGAAATAGATGACCATATTTTAGTTCACTAGAGAGAGATGAAGAGAGAAAAACTTAGAACAGGGTAGAAAGATTATAGATTAGAATATAGAAAGTGTAGCTCGAGAACTAGGTTTAGTTAAGCAGAATCAATCATGTATGCCTTTTATTTGGTTAAATTTTAGAAATTCTTTTTGCAGTTAATAATTTGTTTGGAAAAATGAATGATGGATTTGAAGTGTGAAATAAATTCTTATGCTTCATTTGTTAAATTGTTATCCTTGTCACTTTCTTTTTAGTCTACAGATTAGGGACAATCATTCAAGGATAGTACTGTGCTCGAGTTACACAATTCGGCATGGCTGTATGAGCCCCAATTTGGAACTAGAACCTTAGATGGGGTAATGGCTTTCCCTTGTGCAGAATGCTCGGGAATGAGAGCTTCAACCAAGTATTACTAGGACCAGCCCTGGAGCTTCACCCAATACCGGGGTATTGTGATGTCCGCACTATTAGCCAGCCCTTCAAGTCGTAGACTAGAGGTCTCCCTTATTAGCCAACTAGTGTTAGAACTTTGGATATTGTGAAACTCATAAAAACCGTTTAGATTATTGGATATTATCACTTGCCCAATATGTGTACTATCCTTACCAGAGCATTCACAGTGGTGTTATAAATATCAATTTCTTCAACCAAAAAAATTGTAATCGTACTTGTTAGACCATGTATTGGTCCATGGCTAGTTTGTCAAGTCTGCCAGCTGTGGCATTTGTTTTACAGTTCCTGTTGTAACAGAAACGGCCTTTTCTGTTTCCTTGTCTATGCTATCTATATAGCAGTGGTCCTGAGTCTGTTTTTCTTATCTGAACCAATACAACTTATATTTGTTCATTTCATTACAACTTATCTTTATTTTTACAATTCATACAGATCTCATCAGATCTTTCATGGTATCAGATACTAAATAAGAGATTATTTTTTATTTCTTCTTTTCGATCCTATAACAACTCATTTTTCTTTTTATTACATCTTAAACTAAATTTTTTCTTCTTCTTCAATGACGAGAAAAACGAACAACTCAATGAATTCTGCTGCCAATACTGAGGTTTCTACCTCCACCTCCACCAACAACACAACTCAACCACCACAAAGAGATGATTTTCCTTCTCTTAATTCTCCTTACAGATCAAATCCACCGCTAAATCCTCCTCAACCACCACCACAGTTTCAAACGACAAACAATCCCTACAATCCACCGCCTACTTTTCATCATGTTCATCTTCAAAATCCACCACCACAACAATCACAACCACTGCCACCGACAAATTTTCGATTTCAGCTTCCATTTCAACATATCTCTTTTTTTGTCTCCGTTAAACTGGATTCTTCTAATTTTCTTATGTGGAAAGATCAATTATCTTCAATCTCAATCAGTACTAACTTGTTTGGTTATGTTGATGGTACAGTTGATCCTCAACCTCACTTCTTGAATTGAATGATATACCGGTGTTGAATCCTTTATTTTTAGAATGGAGAGCAACATATCATTTTGTTGGATCTTGTATAAATGCAACAGTTCTTCCATCTCTAGCTGCTGAGTTGCTAGGAAATGCCAGAGAGAAGTGGAATCATCTTTCTCGGATCTTTACTCAACAATTATTTGCTAGGAAGTCTCAATTGAGGAGTCAATTACAAGAGGTAATTCTACTATCTTTGATTTTCTTCAGCAGATTAAGTTCATTTCTGATTCATTAGAAGAAATTGGTGATCCAATTCCGGATTCAGATCTTGTTATATATACTCTTTCTGGTCTTGGTAGAGAATATTCTACTTTTGTTATCAATGTTCAGAACAAGGAAACACCTCTTGCCTTTTGTGAATTGAGATCTAGGCTTCTTCAACACGAGCAATGGTTGAAAGATCAAGATCATGATTACTCATCTCTTGTTGTTGATCCAACAAACTCTGTATGTTATGTCAGAAAGTACAATAACTACAAAAGGCCTTCTAATCATGTACCACAATCCTCTCTTGCATCTCATTTTCAGCATCCTCCTAACTCTCATTCTTTCAAAAAAGTGATTTTAATCCTCAACAGAAGAATGCATATAACACAATTCCTTGTCAGATATGCAATAGGTTAGGATATTTTGCAGCCAGATACAAATTTCGATATACAACAGGTGTAACCAATGTGCATACTGGTTTTGAAAATACATTTACAGGGATGGAGCTAAACCCAGGCATTTCTTCTGGTTCTTCAGATGACATTGTTGAATCTGTCAACAATGCTACTATGCCTTCTTCTACTGGTGGTGAATGAAATTTTGGTCATGATGGTCTAGTTTGGATACCAGACTCTGGTGCAACAAGTCATATTACTAGTGATCCAACTATCTGCAAGACTCTCAAGCATATTCTGGTGTGGATCAAATGGTGGGTGATGGTAAGTTTCTACCTATTTATTTAACTAGCAATACTTCTTTGGTCCTTACTTCTAGTTCTTATAGTTTTGTGTTAAAGGATATACTTCTAGTTTCTCATATAAACATAATTTACTATCCATTGCTAAGTTTACTCATGACAATTATTGTTCTTTTGAATTTTATCCTTGGGGATATGAAATAAAGTCTCTTCTCAATAATCAAGTGCTAGCAACGGGATACATGTACCAGAATTTATATCCAATTCAATTTTCACAACTTCTCAAGGTGGCCTTTCAAACTGCTTATGCTTCTATTCTTGCTTCTTCAATCCTTTGGCATCAAAGGCTGGGTCATACAAATTCCAAGGTTCTGCATCATTTGGATTCTACATCAGTTGTCAAACTTTCTTCTAAGAATGTTGACACTATGTAAGAGCAAGAGCTTACCATTTTATGTTTCCGATTTAGTGTCTTGTAAGCCATTGGCCTTAGTTCATTGTGATATTTGGGGATCAAGTCTTGTGTTATCTCATTTAGGTTTCAGGTATTTCTTTTTGTTCTTTGATGACTACAACAAGTTCAATTGGATTTTTCCGTTGAAACTTAGGTCTGATAGTCTTAGTTGTTTTACTTTGTTCAAACAATCAATGGAAAATTTAATTGACTCCAAGATCAAAAAATTTCAATGTGATGGTGCATATGAGTTGGTTAAGGGTCCTTTTAGAGAATTCTTAGACACTAATGGTATTTCTGTTAGAATTTCTTGTCCAAAATTGCATCAGCAAAATGGTGCTGAAGAGAGAAAAATTAGGCAAATTACTGAAATGGGGAATACATTGTCCCTAAATGCTTCTCTGCCTAAGAAGTTTTTGATGGATGCTTTTCTTACTGCAACATACCTAATTAACAGATTTCCTACCAAATTGCTTCAGTATAAATGTCCTTTTGAAGTTTTTTTCTCTAAACAACCAGACTACTCCTTTCTAAAAGTTTTTAGGTGTCTTTGTTTTCCTAATCTCACCTATGAGAGACAAGATAAGCTCAGTCCCAAATCTAGACCTTGTGTGTTTCTTGGATATGCTTCAAACTACAAGGGGTACATGTGTTATGATTCTTTCACTGCCAAGGTGTCTACTATTGTTAATATAGTCTTGAATGAAGTTATATTTCCTTATGCTCATGTTTCTTCAGCATCTACAGTTTCTCCTACTTCTTCTCTTGCACATCCAGATATTTCTCAATCTAAGGATTTAATTGGTACATGGGAGGTGATTATTATTATTCCTTCTATTCTTCCTATTTTAGATTCTATTGTGCATACTAGATCAAGATCTGGTGTTGTTAACCAAAGGATTTTGGCTTTGACTATGTCGTGTGTCATGTAAACCAAACTATATTTTTGCCTAAACACCCAACACCAATAGCTCTGAGTGCAGTGTCAGAGTCTATACTAGAACCTAAAACCTTTAAGCAAGCTGCAAAGATACCAGTCTGGGTACAGGCAATGCATAATGGGTATAACGCTTTGTATGAGAACAATACTTGGGAAGAAGTCCCATATAAACCTGGTATGAATGTTCTAGGGTGTAAGTGGGTATACAAAACAAAAATCAATTCAGATGGAACTGTAGAAAGGTATAAGGCTAGACTAGTTACCAATGGGTTTCATCAAATAGATGGGATTGATTTTGAGGAAACCTTCAGTCCAGTAGTGAAAGCCACTACTATAGGATGTTTCCTAAGCCTATCCTTGAGCATAAAATGGGAAATAAGACAACTAGATGTGTCTAATTCTTTCTTGCATGGTTATTTAGCTGAGGATGTATTCATGGAACAACATCTGGGTTTGTTTCTGCTGAAAATCCATCTCATGTATGGCATTTGGAGAAATCCTTATATGGACTCAAACAAGTCTCCAAGAGCTTGGTTTGATAGATTCAATAATTTTTTGGTTTCTTATGGCTTTATCAAATCAGATGTGGATAATTCAATGTTTCATTACACCAAGTCAGACTTGCAGATGATTCTATTAGTCTATATGGATGATATTATTTTGGTGGGTTCTACTAAGGCTTTAATAGATTGCTTGATCTCTTTTTTAATTTCTGAATTTGGTATGAAGGATTTGGGAACCTTGAGTTATTTCTTGGGCATTGAAGCTATTCTGACATCAGATCCTTACAAACTTACTCTTACTCAAAATAATTAATCTGTGAAAATACTTAAGAAGCATGATATGCTTGAGTGTAAGCCTTGTAGGACTCCAGTGGCTCTAGGAAAAAGAGCTTTTATTCTTGATGGTTCACTTCTTCCTGATGCTTCTTATTACATAAGTTTGGTAGGAGATTTGCAGTATTTGACACTCACTAGGACTGACATTAGCTTTGCACTGAATTATGTATCACAATTCGTGCATTCTCCCACTGATGTGCATCTTTTGTTGTCCAAGCGCATACTCAGGTATTTGAAAGGATCCCTTGGATATGGCATAGTTCTTAGTGGTGGTCCCTGTAATTCTATCAAGGCTTTTTGTGACAATGATTGGGTTGGATGCCCTGTTTCTAGAAAATATACTGCAGGATATTGTGTGTTCTTAGATGATAACCTTGTTTCCTGGTCTTCCAAGAAGCATCCTACTATATCTCGTTCTTCAACTGAAGCGGAGTACAAAGCCTTGGTTGTTGCTTCTTCTGAAATAATATGGGTTTCTTATCTTTTAGATGATTTGAAGGTACCTCTACTTACTCCTTGTACTCTCTTCTGGGATAATTTAGGGGCAAGAAGTTTTGTTGCAAATATTTTTTATCATGCAAGAATCAAGCATGTGGAAGTGGATTATCACACTATTATGGTCTTGTATTAACTGGGTTATTGAGGATTGATTTTTTCCCACTTTGTACCAGGTAACTGATCTTTTTACCAAGGGTTTGTCTAAGGAGTTGTTCTTCAAGCTTCAGAGCAAAATAATTCCCTATTCTGGTGATTAGTTTGAGGGGAGGTGTTAGACCATGTATTGGTCCATGGCTAGTTTGCCAAGTCTGCCAACTATGTGGCATTTGTTTTACAGTTTCTGTTACAACATAAACGACTTTTTCTGTTTCTTTGTATGTAATATATAAAAGTGGTCATGAGTCTGTTTTTCTTATCTGAACCAATACAACTTATAATTTTGTATTTCAGTACAACTCATATTTATTTTTACAACTCATACAGATCTTATCAGATCTTTCAGTACTTGAAAAGGTTTTTCGTTTTTTTAATGGCCAAAACTATATGTAGTTGTTTGGGAATATTTATATGGCAAGTCGAGATGGAAAATGCAATACTTTAGTCACACCCACTCTGAGAACCCGTATAGGATTTAAGTTTGATTTTTCCTCTCATACACGCAGGTTGGGTATGGTTTTGTACCCAATCTGAGAAAATATGTTTGAATTAAAACTCAATCCCAAGTCGAGTACAAGAGCTGCACACCGTTTCAAAATGGGTATTCATGATATATCCGATTTAATAGTTCTCTTGAGGGAAAACTCGAGCTGAAAAAACCTGATGTATTTTAATATACCCAATTTAAGAGTTGTGTTATGTGAGAACTGAGAACTCTAGGCTGAAAACTCGTGGCGATACAGACTTGGGTTAAAACTACGTGCAAGTATTGGTTTGCAATTTTCCCATTCTTTTTGCCACATCACAAAATTGGAAATTTGAAAGCTATAATTGACTCTGGCTACTGTGATGCTCTCCGTAAGCAAAAAACGAAAATATGGCATCGGGTATGATTAGCAATTTCGTGTAAATCCTTATATTACTTAAATGGGTCTTTCGTGGAGCCCAAATAGTGAACCAACCGGGATTGATATGAAGAATTTTTTGGGGACCATTCAGAATTTAAGGGGACCCTTATGTGCTTAGGCCATATGCCCTACAAACTAAGGCGTTTCCTAATGGGATGAAATGACTAAGTTACCCTTCATTAAACTTATCCAAATCTAATAACCACATAAACCTAATCAAATATAAATCTAAAATAATACCTAATTCTAAAATCATTTCATTTCTTCTCCTTCTCCTTTCCTAACCAATTTTTTTTTTGAAAATTCTCCTTCTCCTTTTTCCCTCTTCATCTTCCATAAACGATTAATTGTCGATTCATAAACGAATTTCATCGTCGATTAATCTTGTCTTTTACAAATGACTCGTGTTAAACAACGTAGCAGAGATGTTCGACCTAATCCTGGGATTGCAATGATTATAAATCAAGTGAACCAAACCAAGAAGAAGTTGAAGGGCAGGTTGTTCTACCCGAAATCCAGCCCCAATCGAGAGAACCAATTCCTGATTCTTCCAACATGCAAATTAGAAGGTAATTCCCAAGAAACCCCTCCATTTTTTATACGTTTGTGATTGTTGATTCAAATTCAAATCATGAAAATTAGGGTTCAAATAGTATTTTCAGAATAATGTTCGGCTAGGAACATGGTATTTTCACCATTTTGTCTCAACCTAAGTTTCTGTTTCTCAACAAAACCAAGAACATTTCGGCTGAGAAATTTTTTTAGGGCTAGCCGAAATTTTTAGTAGAGAAGAAAATATTTCAGTTCGGCTAGATCGATAGTTTTCCTTTGAACCGAACTTTTTAAGCCAACATGTAAACAAAAAGTTCGACTAGCCTTCAAAAAAAAAAATTCAACCGAACATTACAGTGTTTTAGAGATAGAAGGATGTATGCTTGCCGAACTTTATGTTTGTTGACCGAACTTTTAAGTCCAAAATGTAAACAAAAGTTTGGATATCCTTTAAAAACAAAATTCAACCGAACATTACACTGGTTTAGGAATACTAGGATGTATGCTAGCCGAACCTTTTTTTTGTTGAACAAACTTTTTGTTCGGTTAAATCGATAATATGTTAGTCTTTGCCAAAGTTTTTGTTTTTTAACCCAACGTCATGCTTTGTTATTCAAATTTTGTAAAGTAGTCTTTGTTTTCTTAAGGGAAATTCGAAAGGTAAATGTAAGCATACAATGGTCGAAGATCTTAGAACTCCAACCCCTCACCACGGTAAATACCTAGGGGCAGATAAACGTGGAACTAAAGCTACAAAGAGGTCAGGGGTCGTTACCAGGAGTTGTAATCCGTAAAGTGAACCAAGAGATAGAGCAGGAAGTTGAGGATGAGGAAGAAGAAGATAACTTGGAATAGGAAGAGGAAGATCCACAACAAAAAATTTCTCTTGTTGTTGTTAAAGAGAAAAAGACTCTTAAGACACCTTATGCTAGATATGCACATATCCTGATGATGGATTATGTTTAACTGCTACTAAAACACCTCGTGATACGCCAGAAGATAGAGGCGAAGTGTTGTTCGGCTATAAACGCTCATGGGATGCCAAAATCTACTCGACGAAGGTATTGAATCTTAACCATATATATTTTCCCGACTTATGTTCTCTTAATTATGATTTATTGTGTGTTTATTAGTCAATGCTTATGTTAATTTTGTAGGGTCATACCAGTGCGACTAGATTGTTGAGACTCCATAGGCGATTTCATGGGATATAGAGGATGATTGTGAATAAGTGGTGGAGAGAGTCAAATCATGTGTTTTTTATGGTCTGCTATCTATTTTGCACACGTCGAGTTTGACAGTTTCACCGTCTCAGCATTTTCTGAGAGGTTCTACCCAGAGACGGATACCATGCATCTCCCATTTAACGAGATATGTATCACTAGTGACTACGTGCGTAGGATCACGTGTCTTAGAGTGGATGGGAAATGTGTATTCGAAGGCTATCAAGCTAATGAGTTTTGAAGATCTAGAAGTTTTAGCGGAGAAGGCGTTAGGGTGGATCCGAAGTAAAACCAAGATGGAGTTCAGACATGCTGTTATGGAGCCTAAACCTGGTAGGGAGTTGATGGAGTTCGATGACAAGGGACGTCCGTTGAAGAAGGTGAGGAAGTTCAAGTTGGTCGTTTTGAAGAGGGAATTTGAAGGGATAATAAAGAAAGTAGATAGAGGAGAGTTGGTGATGGACGAGGACAAGATTAAGCAACATGTCACCGCTTACTTGTTTTATCATCTAGGAAGCCTTATCTTTCCTGACACTTCTGGAAACAGGTTAGATGCAAATTTTCTCCATATTTTGCATCCCTTGATAAGGTCAATCATTACTCTTAGGACACTGCGGTCCTTGTGTTCCTTTAAGACCAACTTAGGAGCGCTAATTGGATTAATGCTTCACAAATCAGAGGCTACTACACTCTCTTCCAGGTAATCTTTGACATACCCATACCTATAAATTTTGTAGAAAGATGATTGATGAATCTTTATATGTAGCCGAACTTTTTTATGTTGGGTTGAGAATTGAATTTTTGTTTGTGCCGAAATTTTGTTAAACTTGATTTTTTTCCCTTAGGTGTGGGTGTACGGTCACTTACCTGTATTGAAATTGCCTGATAACAAGAAAGGTTTGCTTGTTGCGCAGCCGACGACTGGAAGTACGTGTTCAAGCGCACGCAGATGAAGGCTAAAGGGAATCCGTTAGCAGACTTGAGGACGGTGTTGGATGATTTTGGAGTGCGTGAATTAGTTTTTCACCCCTACTCTTTTGCTAAGGTTGATATTTCGCCAAACGCGGCTTATTACGAGCCATTGTTCTTTCTTGGCGTGCATAATATACCAACCGTGGAGAATAAAAACTTTAGATTGATGAAAAGGGGTACAAAGAACACCGAAAATTTCTTTAAGCCCAGACATGAGCCACCGCCAACGCCAGAGATGTGGAACAATATGAATGAATTCAATATTTATGAAAATGAGTGTATATCTTTGGAGGGTACCCAAAGTGCCTTTGGAGAAGGGTACATGGATTGGTATCTAAGTATTACTCATCCCTTTGTTATAAATAGAGTTGAACAAGCTAAGGCGGATAAGGCGAAAACGAAGGATAAGAGAGTTTAAACCGGGAAGACGCATACTTGCGGCGAAGGTGTTGGAGAGTGTGGTAAATAAATTTCTTCTCTTTATGATTTTCGAAATATTATAAAGTTTGATATAAAATAACGTATTTTTCTGTTTAACTTTTAATAGGTTAAGGCGGGTAATATGCTCTTGAGGAAAATGATGGCTAAAATATGCACGGGAGAGCCTATGTCGTCTGAAAAACAGATAGCCCTTTACAATGAATGGAAAAAATGGACAATGTCATACAGAACAATGAGGTGGATCCGATCAAGACGAAGGCGTCCAAGAGGAGTCGACAACAAGGGGAAGGTTCAAGTACGGGTGCTGATACTAGGATGGATCCAAGTGGAGATGAGACCCAAACCGATGAAGAACAAGGTCCTGAACTTGGACGTGGTAAAAGAGTTTGTCGCACTCGTCGAAAAGGTGCATGAGTGTTTAAAACATTTTAGTTATGAATTCAGTATGTTTGTATTTTAGTACAATTAGATGGTTCGAATTTCGTAAGTTGGTGATAGACATATTTTTGTGTCTGATTTGTCTCAATTCTTTATATTGATAGTGCTTGATTGTGTACTAATTGTGTTATTTTATGTATTTGTAGGTATATTTTACAAATAAATAATTACGGAAAAATCAACTCGAAAACTTATAAAGGCATCCACTAAATTGATAAAGGCACCCATTCTTTGTTTCACGACACCCACCTTTTGAAATTCAAATATAAAAATTTGGCGGGAAAGTATATTTCTCATATGTGAAGGTCGAAAACAAGATTTGAAGAAGATTTTGGGTATTTCTGACAAGAATTATTTGCTTGTCCTATAATAAGGAATTTGAATGAGTTTTGGAAACTCAAAGAATCACAAAATCTTTTTCTCGCTAAAACAGTGAGGTTATTATTCCCGAGAATCATGATTGTTTCTATCTGTACGATTGTGTCAAAGAATATCTAGCAGCAACTAAGAGAAACAGATCATCGAGTCTTATTTAAAGAAAGAAATCACCGAGAGTAGTTGTTAAGGGAAGAAAATATTTCCCGATCAAAAAGGTTATTGCCGAGAATATGATGGAGAAGATGTGTGATTAAAGAGAAGATTTGAGGGAGTTATTGAAGAGATATGGTGTTGTAGTATATAAAGGGGTCGAAGAGAAGAGATTAAAGGGGGGGCTGGAGAGGCCAGAAGTGAAAAAAAATCAACATCCACAAAAATGCTCATGATGAAGAAGATGAAGAAAACGTTGCGATAAGGTTGGAGTTTATGTGGCCAAAAGGTTGAAGATTATGTTGCTAAAGCTTTTAACTTTGCAACATTTATCTTCATTTGCAATGTTTATCTTCAGTGCAACACTTTTCCCTCTGTAACAGTGAGTCTGTAATGCTTATAAATGTTGCAAACTCGTTGTTTTCATTACTTTCACTCATTTTTCATCATTTGTAAACACTTTGAGCTATGTACCAATCTTTTGAGGGTGTTTTGAGTAAAATGAGCTAAACCCCATCACTGAGGCAAGGAGGAATACATTTTTCCATGATTAATTGGTAACTTTTAATAATTCTTTTATGAATTTTGTATTTATTTTTTTAAATTACGATTTTTCTTAATTGATTGTGATTTTATTTGATGGTTTATGCTGGGACGAAGAGCTTTTGACGATCCTTGCTTGTGATTTACAATTGATATTTTAAAAATCTACCTTTGGAAAAAATTAGAGTCACTTATTTGAGCTAGAATTGTATAGAATTATTATTTTTGGAACCAATTAAAAGTGGTTATTGGTGAAATCCATTACCTCAGTATTTGTGAATATTATTTTCATATTTTGTGTATATTTTTAGTTTAAAATTAGTTTATTAAATCTAAAATCAATCTTCACAAGTTCGAGATTTGAAACCCTTTACTTACCACAACTACAAAACACATCAGTTGGTTTGTATTTGACGTTATTGCTTCATAACTTGGTTTAACTTGGTTTGAATATTTAGTCAATGAATTTCGTAAGTTGGGTTTAAGAGTTCGGTTGGTAAAGGTTATTTATAACTAGCCGAACAGATAAACCGGATGCTCAGTTTAAAAACAACTTAAGATTGGGAAAACAGAAAAAGGTTCTTCTAGCCTTAAAAATTTCCACTTAGCCGAACTTTTTATTTTGATTCGGACTAAAAAGTTCGGTTATTGCCGAACCTCTTGCTAAGATACAATTCTTTGATAATTTTAAAGTTCGACTAGACTATAACAACTTCTCCTAACTGAACTTTGTTTTGGTTTCAAAAATGAGTCGTTAAAACCTTAGGCCAACGACTAGTTTCTCGAAAATTGGGTTCATAGACTAGCCGTTGGGTCTCTATGACCTATAAAAAACAAATCTTCCCACAACAAATATCCTCATACTTCTTAACTCTTGATCGAACTTTTTGTTTTGGTTTGGGCTAGGAAAGTTCGGTTAATAAAGCCTATTATCGAGCTTGCCAAACATCTGAATTACGACTAATCTTAAAATTTTAAAATTTCGGTTAGAACGATAACATCTTCTCCTAACCGAACATTAATTTGGATTAAAAATGACCCACTTGTACCTTGGCTCCAACGACTAGTTTCTCGGAATTTGGGTTCATACACTAGCCATTGGTATTTTATGACCTATAAAAATACCTCTAGCACAACAAACATTCCTCAAACTTCTCTTAGCCAATTACACTCAAATTTCTCTCAACCAAAAATCCAAACACATCTCAAATTGTTTCTCATTTCTTCACCATACAAAAAAAAAAAAAATGGCTACTAAATTCACCGCCAAAGAAGATGTTGTCGTAGTTCGGGCGTGGGCGAAAGTCATACAGTATGAGCAACAATTTAATACTAACACAGATCAATCCTTGGATCGTTTTTGTGACTGGGTATTTTGGGGTTTTGTGACGTTAGACGAAAATCAAAAATCAAGATCAATAACAAACGTGAAGAAAAGATTCGTAATGATCTATGATCGATGTTGTCATTTTAGAACGAATTTGGTCGAAATGAAAGGGTTTTATCTGGAGCTCGGAAGTGATGAAATAGTAAGTATATATCAATTATTGTTAATCAAATCTGATTTGAATATAATATACTAACTTATATTGATTTCCTCTTTCAGACTACTCATGTTGAGGCCGAATATAACATGGATAATGGCGAAAAATTCAGGCATCATGTATGCGTTCGAGTTTTAGATGAAAATGTAGAGTATTTGATGTATAATAAGTATTCGAGTGTAATGTTATGAAGTACGTTAGGTCTTTTCCTTCATTGTAATTTGTTTCCTTCAATTTAATGTCTTTTCTTTCAATATAATGTTATGAATTTCATATATTAGTTTCTACTAGACCTTCACCCCTAATTTAAATACTTTTGGTATCAACTTCCAAGTGGTAACAAAGAATTGTTCGGTTAGTAAAGCCTAGTATATACCTCACCGAACAAAAAAATTGGTTTGGAATCACATTGTTCGGTTGATAAATATTCAAAAATATGCAAAACAAGGAAATGTTCGGTTAGAAAGTCTATTCAAGACCTGACCGAAAAAAATGATCGGCTAGGTCGACCATTTCCAACATAACCGAACAATCCAGTTTCGGCTACTACCATTAGTACTACTACCATCGAAGTTCGTCTACTACCAATAGTTTTAACTAATAGTTCGGCTAGGAATAAGTTGGAATCGAACTAGCCGAACATTACACTGGAATCCATGAACCCAAAGTTCGGCTACCTATTCTTCATTTTCCTAGACGAACTTATATCGAGCTTGCCGAATCTCATCTTTAAAAGTTTAAATTTTCACCAAATTTAATCCAATTCAAGCAACAAAATTACATTAACAAGTATGCCTGAGTATCCCAAACATTATAATCTTCATATTCTTTGTTGTGATCTCGTTAATCTCGTAAAAACCCTAATTTTTGGGTTGAGATTGAGTTTGGGGAAGAACACATTCACCATCTAACAAATCACCAATTACCAGATTGTTGTGAAGATTAACTAATAATTTGTTACTTCTATGATTTAAAGGTTCTAATTCCTCCTAGTTTGCACATGAGTCATTCATTTTAAATTTAAGAATCACCATTTAACAAACCTAGGTTTCAAAAAAAAAAAATCAAAATTATTCTCCCTCATAATAATTCTAATTCTCTATCCTAAATGTTTTATCTAATCTTAATCTAATCTAATATAAAACTAATCAACTAACTTAACTAACTCTAATTATATAAGGGTATTTTAGCCATTAATAAAATTATATGGATAGGGGGGCCAGGAATTACTTCCTAATGATCTTAGGAAAATAGGGGGATGGTCTTCGGAGGTGGGGGGTCCCCAAAAAATCGTTCATTGGTATTGTGACTCCTAATGAATTATGAGCAACTTAATTGGGATGTACTTAACCCCACCATATTTTGGTTTTGGGCTCGAGCATCTGCATGTAACAATGATCTTCCGCTACCGCACACGTGTTTAGAATGTGTATTTTGGAAGGGCGGAGCAGTGGATAGGATGGGTGAGCAAAACATCCAAATTCGTGGATTTCACCCGACCCAATCCGTAATTTGACGGGTGGATATTCGATCCGCTTCTCGGTGGGTTTGACACATGTGGATTCCTGAAATCTGCAATTTTCAAGGATTGGACAGGGGTGAAATATCACCCATCCATTGGATACCCAATCCCAAGGAATATCAGAATTTTGAATGCAGCTAAAATACCATTGCAGATCTTCTTATAACATTAAATGTATCTTCCTTTCATGAACGGTTTTCAAAGACACATCCAAAAAATTTTGCTCAAGAACACGCAATTCCTCAATGCTAAATCCACTCAAGTGGTTTTGTCCATTCCTTTGCTTATTGTAAAACCATACCCAAGTAATAAATATCATTCATAATAAACTATCGAGCAATGTATATAGCAAGGATAAAATAACTTGCACAATGCGTCATTCATTATATACCTAATCTTTTTCTTAAATCTCCTTCCAATCTCATGTTGTGTTTTTAATTTTTCTTTCAATGCCGATACAGTCCATTACAAACTTTCATTACACATATATAGATAAACTAGTACTAATCAGTAAAAACTAACATATGAAAACAAAACAGATTAGAATAGTAATAACCTTATTTTGATCCACCCATATAAAAAAACTCCTTTAACATAAATAAAATAAAATCAAATCAAATATAGAGCTCGTTGGTGTTGGTAATGCAAAGATATTTGTTCCAAAGTGATGAAATCCATAAATACCCCCGCTATCAATCCGCTTATCCATTCATCCGTGGATGTTAAATCCGCTGGATGACAAATCGGTAGCGGATGAAAATCTTAAATCCACAATATTAGTGGATTTTGGTACTAAATCATCATCCACCTATCTATTGCTCATACTATCCGGTAGTCATCCCATCCACATCCAATTTATCCAATTATGTGACGAAAGAATTAGTGTTTTTTTTTTTTTTTTAGATGTTGTATAAATAGCAAAGTAATACAGTAGTTATGAAATCAGTTTAATTTTCACAAAAGTATTTTCTCGACTCTAGTTATTTTTCTCACTTCCCATAAGTGAAACGATTATTCTTCATTCCTTATATGATTGTTTTCTCATTTTTCTAAGCGGTCTTACTTCTTTGCTCTAGTTTAATCAGTCAGTTTAGTCATTTAGGTGGTGTTTGTTTTTTTTCACTATATAGTGATTATCACTTTAAAGTGAAAATCACTTTAAAGTGCTTGCACTTTCAAATGTTATTTTGAAGTGCTGTGTGTTTGTTTTCTAGGCACTTTAAAATGCTATTTTGAAGTGCTATGTGTTTGTTTTTTCACTTTAAAGTGCTTTTTATGTTACAACTGTCTATTTTACCCTTAAATATGTTTCTTCCATTTTATAAAATTCATCATCATTCCACATGATAAAAACATAATAATATCAACAAATCCAAAACTACCAAACAAAAGTTTAAATTCACGACAAACATAAATACAAGAACCTTAATTGTTGTTAAGAGTAACTACTTTGTTGGCAATTTCCTCACGAAGCTGGACCATTGCAAATTGATCTTGAGGCCTAAATGTTTCGGAAGGAAGCATCGGATCTTCGTTGTCGTTAACCACAAAATCATCATCTTCATATTGCGAAAACAACTCATCATTAAGAGAATACCGACGAAGATAGTTATGAACCGTCATACATGCAATTACTATATGTGTCTGAGTACGCAAGCTATAAGATGGCATTCTTTCTAATATTTTAAATCTATTCTTCAATACACCAAAAGTCCTTTCGATCACGTTCCGTAATCGAGCATGAGCACGATTGAATGCTTCCTCTTTACTAACCGCGGGACCAGATCTCCAACTTGACAACCAATATCTTTGACCCCGATAAGGAGCCATAAAACCCCTCGTGTGCGAGTAAGCAAGATCACATAAATAATATTTATCTACAACAAAGAAGCAAGACAAATAAATCATGACCAATACACTAGTTATAATTATTCATTAATTAGATAAGAATAAAAAAATTTAAATAAAATTAATATAAATTACCTGGAGGAGGAAGTGGAAACTTAAATGCCGGGTTACGAATACTTTCACATAGCACTCTGGAATCGTGAGCTACACCTTCCCACCCAGCTACCACATATAAGAATTTCATATCGAAATCACATATAGCCATGACATTTTGAAAACATTCTTTCCCACCTCTTCCTCGGTATGAAATTCTCTTTTCTGGTGGAACGATTGCATGGATTAGGGTACCATCTAATGCTCCAATTGCTCCTTTAAATGGTCCTTCCCGAAGGCGTTGATGCGTTCGAATTGGTGGTATAGGCTTGTCAAATGCTGGCGGGACTATCATTTCTTTAGAGAATTTCAACATCGCTTTCAACACTTCGTGAAAATACTTACTAATAGTTTGTCCGGAATGTTGAAACCGATTTTTAATCATTCGGTTTGATTCAACATGACCAATTGTCATCAAAAACATTGCAACCTTCTCTTCAACATCTAAATGCTTGCTATCAGTAAGCAATCCATTCTCTCTGAAATATGAGCATAATTGAGTAAAGGCATGAGTGTCCATTCTAAGTAGATCATACATTACAATAGGTGCTCCTTTCATCAACTCCTCCATGTAAGCTTTACCACTAAGAGACGAGACACATATCTTTTTTCGAGTACCATTACTTTTTTCAGATTCTTTAAGCCATAAAAGAGATGCCATTGCCATAAGCATAAACTTTTCTTGTTCCTTGCACAAGTATATGAATAGTTCCCTGATTGAGTTCACCATCTACAATATAGAAATAAAACATTATAACATAACGAATTCAACTTAGAGATATATAAATCGAGCATATATAAAACACACATAAAAGAGGATAATCATCATTCATCATAAACAAGAACTAAACATGAAACATAATTCAAACTCATGTAAAAAAGAGTTATCACCATTCATCCAAAACAAGCATTACACAAGTTTTAATCCAAATTAAACAAAGTACCAACATAATCTAACCAAAATAATATTTTGTTTATCAGTCTTGACTTCAAAATATAGTGTCAAAAAGATTTAACAAAAAAAAGTGTGCAAGCATAATACTATATCAATATCAAGCATCTGCAAGGCTACGAACATATGCTGCTTTCATCTCGATGTCTTTTAGCATTACAAAACCCTTACGATAATCACCACTAGATACCATCTTGCTCCATGCTCGACCGACAATAGTTCTATCTATGCCGATTTCTGGCATATCAAGCATTGCTTCTAACAATTGAAGACACTCAACAGAAGAGTAAGCTCCTGTTTCCTCCTCTTCAACTTTCTTCCTAAAGTAATCTAAACCTTCCTTGTTGTGCTCCAAATTCTCCTTCAACATTCCAAAAATCTCACTAAATTCCCCACTTTTTCTTTTTCTTTTCTCATAAGACTTTGCACTTATGTTTGAGGGATTCTTAGTTGCAGAACTCTCCTCATTTGTGACATTAATGGGTACATTCATCTCACTCGCATCGCCTGCAGAAGTTATAAGATCATCATCCAGATGTACCCATGTATCAAACTCCACATCATTAGGTACATTAACCTCAATCTCATCATATTCAGCATCCATGCTACTGCATACCCCGGAACCAGTTGCAAAAGTGCCCTCGAATAACTCCTCCAATTCCTTCCAGTTAGGTAAAGGGTTCTTCCTAAATTTGCTGACCCTCCCGTCTCTCTGGTTATGTGGTAATAAATTAGAATATTACTAGTTAGACTATATAGTTAATCAAATGACAAATTTTTACAACTATAAAATGAATGACTACTTGCCTTGATTTCTACTGCCCAAACTTCATCTGGCCAATCAAATGTTCCAGTTTCAGCATTATAACCATGGCCGGTTTTGTGGGTCAATGTTCTCCACACCATGTAACTCCTTTTCAAATTGTTCCACTTATTTTTCACAGCCTTTTGATCAAATTTTTGTTGGAACTTGGTGTTTAGTGTAGTATAGATGTTAGTCCATGACTTTAGAGAAGTTCCTGAGTATCCGTGTTGATTAACCGCCTCCAAGCATAAGCGGATAAACTCCTTCTCCATTTCAGGCTTCTCTTTCCATACATGAGGACTTCTTTTCTCATTCTTATCCATCTTGTTTCAAATCCTACACATATATTTAAGACACATAATGCAAAAATTAAAACTCTGCTATTCAGAAAGCGGTAACTAGAGTATATGCAATTATACTACATTAATATCTCATTTTTAACCTCTAGGATTTATGTTAACTTTATGAATTTATGGAAACTTATCACATCAAATCAAGCGCATAATTAAGCACACAGCACAAAACAAAACTATCTCTCTAAGCACACAGCACA
>JAJJMC010034308.1:126301-174939 GCA_023531435.1 Papaver californicum | reverse complement strand
CTAAGCACACAGCACAAAACAAAACTATCTCTCTAAGCACACAGCACTATTCAAGTGGGAGTTCCCTCCTCCATAAGACTTAAGCCTAAGGAAGCAGCAGAAATTCATTTGGTGTCATAAATGATAAAACCTATCCTCACTACGTGCGGAACAATCAATTGGTGCTGAAATGAGTATTTCTTATGCAGAAGTTACAGGAGAATACATAGAGAGTGATAAAACTATCATTGAAACCGAACTTCTTGGCAAGTTGATCATGTATCTATGATTCATGCTATGAGAAGTATATTGAAGTCATGCATTACTTTTTCAAACCATCATCATCGATCTTGCATTCAAGTGGATTAAAGGAAAACAGAAAATTATCTTCAATAAAAAAAAATCAATTTCATAATCAAACTTCAGTAAGAATACCAATAAATTGATATGCATCAGCCTGTTGGTGCTGAAATGTCTTTGCATTCTAAAAAGGCCTACTTTATGAAGGGGTTTTAAGGTTAAATTCTTAGGCTCACAGGATATAAACTTATGTTTCGGACTCTTATCACTTATCAGGGAGCTTATGTGACAATGCCTCAAGATTGAAAAGATACTTTTGGGTCCATCCACTGAAACCAAACTCCTCCAAATTATCACGTCACACTCTACATGGATCATGAATCTATATAAGATACAAATTTCATTACACAAAGAAGTGGACAACAAGGTGTTCTCTCTAAGTCCCTCCTAAGTTCCTATTGAGGTAATGCCATCTCCTATACTATATAACAAAGAAATGAACAAGTCACACTTGACACAACGTCTAGAATTTAGATATAGGGAGTGGAAATAGAATACTATCAACAAAGCTGAGGTTTCCCTGGCGTGCAAGTCTGCCTCATGGCATGAGTTACACCAAGTCGTCGAAGAATATAAACCTGAAGTAAACATAACAACGAACATAGACAATGTTGATTTATTTTATGAATCACGAACAGCAAACCAAACCCATTGCTATAATTGTAAAACAAATGTTTCAACTCCTCTATACTAACAATGGTAAAATAGAGATATGATATCCATCATGTTGACAATTACTAAGATAACTCCTAGAGTAATTATGCTTCTCTGTTACAAGTCTGTTACTTGATCCACTTCCACTGATTCTCTTGCTCTAAACATCACAATATCTGCCTATTCATGCACTCACATACATGCTACCTTTAAACAGAAGTCAAGCACTGAAAATAAAAGAAGCTATACTCCTATGTTACCACTTTTTGCATACAACTCAACAGCGCACCTACAAGCGTTTTAAAGGACAGTCCTCTGAAAGCCCTACCAAACAAGAGAAACTCACATTCAAAAATTCACCAAAACAGACAAATTACAGCGTAAAATAATCAATTTCAAGTATTCAACTATTTATCTAGCAAAACCCACATAAAGAAAATAACAAGAACTTCTAAATCCAATTAAGAAGAAACAAATTTCAAGTATTAAACTCTTAATACAAAACAATCAAAAATCTAAAGAAGTATCTACTAATCACAATAGATCATGATCAAAACCCAATTTCCAATCAAAGAAGGAAACAATTAAGATGAGTTATAACATAAGAAGTAAGAAAAACCTGATTCTTCTCTCTATCTATGACCAAGTACAGTACCTGCAAAACAAGAAATACAATTAATATGTAAATTTCTAAATAGAGCAATTATTATGAGAACCCATTACTCCAAAACCTTATATAAACAAAACCCACCTATCAAAACCTCTTTACAATCCTAAAACTATAATTAATTTCAAAGAACTTCTTTCAGGCATTTCATCAAACAATGATTGAGCATTTTTCATAAATGTTAAACTGATTCAATTTTGGTCAAACAATCTATAACCTAGAATGAATAGACACAATCAAGAGTTCATGAATCATAACAATTGCATTATAATCTCTATAAAAAACTGTACAACATAATCCATGACTGTTAAAACTCAATGATGAAAAGAAGGGTACAGAACTATCTGGATCATAGATGTATACCCTAATTGGTAATTCATAGATGTATACCCTAATTGTTAATTCAATATTATACCCTAATTGGTGAATCCAAAGTATTAGTAGTGCTGGAACTGTTTTTGTTGTTGTTACAGAGGAAGTTTGGAAGTGGGAAGAACACGGACAGCAAACTAAAATCAACTATACCAATAAACTGATAAACATAAAAGAAGAGAAGAAAGAAGAAGATTATACATACCTCAAATTTGTTGCAGTTTGTAATTCCACGGTGGGAGGTTAGAAAATGGTAATTCCACGGTGGGAGAATGGTTTTAAGATTACGGTGGGAGTTTAGATAGTTTAGTTTTAGGTTTGTAGGGATAGAGTTTAGAATAATGATATTTGTTAAAGGGTTAAATAGGTAGTAAGTGATAATTATTTGAAGTGGTAAATTTGAAGTAGCTTTTTGCTACTTCATATTTAGCACTTCAAATCATCACAATTTGAAGTGATAATCACTATATAGTTAAAAAACAAACACCCCATTTTTTCTGGGTCCCACTATTTTAAAGACATTTGAAGTGATAATCACTTTAAAGTGCAAAAAACAAACACCACCTTAGTCTTTCAATTCAACCTACTTTCTGTCTTATTTATTCCTAGTTCTCCTTTTAGGTTGTTAAAAAGGAAAAAAATCATCTCTTTTTCATTTTGTCTGAACCATCCACTATGCTTCTTCCTCCACAAATCCCAACTCTGATTTCTGTTACAGGAAGATACACTACTTATAGAAATCCCTGATGATTGTTAGCAAAGCTTTAGTAAAACAAACTACAACTTAGTTATCAAAGTCGTTAACAACAAGAAACATGGTTTAACTATTTTGTAAAACCTTATCGATAGAACATGAAAAACATCAGGATCTATATCCATCTCTGATTATAGTCCAGCTACTTACATGGTCAAGTTTGAAAGAAAATGTTATCTGATTACTGTCCTCACTGGATCTACCTGGTATATCCATGAGGACCTTCTCTTACTTGAAGATTGTGAGTCTTGTGACATGAAAAAGCTGTTATTTGAATATGGTTTCAATAAAGTTGATATTAGAGTTCAACTTCATGGTCTTCCTATAGCTGCCAGGAATGAAAAAACCATGATGTTCATAGCATCAAAAGTGGGTATCACTCATCCTTTTCTACCTGGTGAAGTTGTTAAATGGGGATTATACGCATGAGCTCAAATCACAATGGACATCAACAAGCCGATCAGACAGGAAATCATATTCACTCTGCCTTCAAAGAAAGAATGCTTAATTCAATTAAGGTATGAAAAACACAAAGTTTGTTTCTTTTGTGGCTTTTCAGGCCACTTAATGAAACAATGTTCGGCCTTTTCCAGGTCTTGTACGGAAATATTAACTTTGATCATCTTATGGTTTTTTAATGTGTGTGAATGATTCCAGCTTAGCACGGTACACCCATCAGCTCAGAGTTAATTTCAAACCAAAACCATCTTCAACTTTGGCTACTCTAGCGTCGATTCTAGCAAACCTCACCGAAACATTCGAAACCTACCCCCAAACATTCGAAACCTTACACCTCAGTCTACTGTCAACCCATAGCCCCTCACTTTAGCCACTTCCACCAAAAATTCCACTATTTCTACCTCAACTGAACCACATATAACTCTGAAAAACAAGGCAACAACCCACAGCCATATCTCTCTACAACATATCAAAGTCGTTAAAGCTTTACAAATTCCACTATTTCTACAACTTAGTTCTCAAACACTCATTTATAATAACACACAGCCATATCTCTCTACAAGAACACATACACAAACCCATAGAGATGAAAAAAAAAAAACAAGAAAAGAAAAAGGAGATGAGGAAGAGTAATAGTTTGATAGGAGTGATAAACTTCTTAACATTTCTACTAATACTATCAATACCATTTTTAGGAGGTGGGTATGGTTAAGTACAAGAGCAAACAATACAGGTTGTATGAAATTTCTACAATGGCCATTAATCATAATAGGTGTAGTAATTATGATGATATCATTAGCAGGTTTTGCTGGTGCTTGTTATAGAAACACAACATTACTATAGTTTTCAGCAATTAATGTAAATCAATAAGAAAAGACATACATAAAATCTAACATCTTAAATCAACAATTAATGTAAATCAATCAACATTTCACATAACATAAGCATAACTTTACACCTATCCAAGTATCATGGCTCTTCCATTAACTGCTAAAGAAAAAATGCATACAAAATTACTTCTACTTCCAGTGTTAGACATGTTACTAACTTAACTTACAGATAATAAAAAGCTTACCTACATGAATCAAACATTAAGAAATCTTCTATTTCATTAACCTAATTACTAGTAAATTTCTTACAAAATTCGCATCTAGAACGAACCAAATCTCAACCTAACCTCAAAAGAATCGAAACCCAAAAATCCAAAGACTGTTAAAATCTTACAAATCAGATCTAAAAAAAACAAAAAAAAAACAAGAAGAAGAACATATGAATCGTACTTAATAAACTTACAAATCATGAACAGATAAACTTACCGATCTGAATGAAACTGAAATCCAACGAAGAGATCCACAAAGCTAAATTGATTTTTTATTCAGTGAAATCAGCAACGAAACAATCAAACCAGGAAATGCTTTGAAAACAAGAAAATGAAAGAGGGGTAGCCGTAGACGTGAAGAGAATAGAATACCTAGTTTTACTTTTTTTTAGTTACTTGCTTAACGGATACCGGCTTAGCCGGTTCCGTTACGATAACCCTAAATATCTGATAGAAATATCCGACTCCGATATCCGATATCCGTTATAACAGATAATATTCTATAGAATCCCAGATTATCATAAACGGATATCAAATTTCGAATAGGATTGACAGCACTATTCATCCCAAATTAAACCTTATAATTCAGCGCACCTCATAAAATAATCAACCCACACACCAATTTTAAAATCCACACCCAAAATCCCGACATCCACATTAAACTAAAAAACTCCTCTTTCCACCCAAATCCCCCAAATTCAACCTTCAACTCCAACTTCACCTACAAGAAAAGAAAAAAAATCTAAAAATCTATTTGCAGCTGGAAGAGGACAGTGACATCAAATCTAATAGTTAGCAATAACGAGGAACAACCACATATTAATTGGTAGCGGAAGATCTCCATCACCCGTTAGATGTGATAAACCAACCAAAGTATGGCAGGCGAGTAATTCTGAACAAGTTTTGGAAACTTCGCCTGAAAAGTTGCAAGAACAATGTTAATGCAATTTTGGAACTGTAGTGGTCTAGGGAATGAGGCAACAATTTCAATATTGAACTCATTCCTATGGGCCTACAAACTCTGAATCCTATTTTTCTCAGAAACTCGAATCGACGAGAGGAATAATATTTGAATTTGCAACTCGTTAAACAATCAGAATTTTCATTTTGTTGTTATTCATGGAAAAAATAAAGGGCTAATGTTGCTTTAGAAGGGCGATGTATCATTGTTTGTTCATTATAATTCAGCTTATCTCATCCATTGTACTCTTGAAGATTAGTTAGATTTCCTTGTTGGAACCTTTTGTACGAGTATGGTCCTCCCTCACATCATTTTAAAGTTAGTTTTTAGGCTGTCATTTTAAAGATTAATGCTTATATTGTCAGTCCTTGGTGCATGATAGGAGATTTAAATTCTTTGATGCACTCATATGAAAAACATGGTGGTGCTCCTAAAACATAATGTTACTTGCAATGAATTTCGTAAGTTAATTCATGAAAAAGATGTGGTGGACATAGGTTATATTGGACCAGCCTTCACTTGGTTCAACAGTGACACAGTTGCAGAACTAGTTCTAAAGAGGCTCAATCATGTCATATCTAATGCATAATAGAAACTTCTTTCCACTGATTTTTTGTACTACATTTTCCAAGAATACATAATGACCATGATCCAATTCTGCTGAACACAATGAGACGACTTGCAAGAAGAAAATAAAATATGAATTGGAATTTTTTTAGACATAATACTCATGGCAATACACTACATATTGCAAATGCTGGGTACTCAACTCCTTAAGTAAAGCCACTTTTGGCAACCTTGCCAGGGAATTGGGCAAGGAAAAAAATAAATAAATAGAATTACAAGCTAAGAGCGTCCACAATGGTTGGACTATAACACGGACCAAACCCATATTCTCTTTTTGATCCTGAAAATCCAGCCACAGCGGGATGAGTACTAATAGTCGATGGTCCGTTTTTAACACTGTTCAAGAGTAAATTTGAGAAAAAAAATTGGACTAAACCCATTATACTCGAGCGGTGGTGTAGTTAACCGCCTTATGGTAAGCGGATGTGTAGTGAACCACTTGATGCCAGGCGTTATTCTAGCGTAACGCTTGAAAATACGGGCGGTAACCAAACCTCTGCCTGATCAAGCGTTCACCTAAGTCTACGCCTGATGGAGCGGGCATCTAGGATAACGTCCACTAACAGGCGGTAACCAAATCACCGCCCTATTGAAGCGGAATGCTAGACCTCCGCCCGAGTTTAGGCGGTATCCTAAACGTCCTCCTAAGATTGATCATTCTAAGCGTTGCTCCAGACGTCCAATTAAGAGTTTCATACCAAAATGTTGTTGTTCGTTTAAGCGTTGCTCCAGACGTCCGTTTGAGGAATGTTACTGTTCCACTCGAGCCTAATTAGGCTGTCATCATATTAGCCTAATTAAACTCTCAATGCCATCCGTATTTGGTGTCAAACTATAGGATGTCATCTCTCAATGCCATCCGAATTTGGTGTCAAACTATAGGCTGTCATCTCTCATATTAGCCTAACTAAACTCTCAATGCCATCCATATTAGCCTTAATTAGTCCGTTTGATTAAACTTTATTTGGTGTCAAACTCTCAATGCCATCTGATGTGTGTGCGGTGTCATCATATTAAAGTTTAATCAAACATAATTAAAGTTTAATCAAATTATAATCAAACTAATTAAAGTTTAATTAAACTAATTAAACTAAATAAAGTTTAATCAAGCGGCTTTGTAGGAGTCCGCTTGGATTTTTAGGCGGGATGCTAGGGCACCGCCCGTGTTTTATCGCACACACTTCCCTCGCACATATACACAATCGACTAGGCGTAATGCTCGCGCATCGCTCCATCAGGCGTTTGTTTAGTAAAGCGCCCGTCTCTGGGGCGTGCGTCTAGAATCAGGCGTAATGTTTTGTTCCCGCTCCACATCAAGCGTTCATCTAGACGTCTGCCTCACGCAAGCGTTACGCTAAACAACCGTCCGTCTTAACAAACGTTACGCTAGACAACCGCCCAACAACAAGCGTTATACTGGAACACCGCCCGATCATTTTTAGTCTTTGAGCCGTTATTTTTGGGCTGGACCAAAGAGTAAATTTTTACTCTTTACTCTTTGGTTATACTCGTATCATTGTAGATGCCTTAAGGCGCATCTCTGTGATACCAAAGAAACCAAAGTGATGTCTCTTCAAAGATAGTTTCTCTCATACAACAAGAAAGACTATACTAGGAACGATGCAATAAATCCGCAAGACGATAGAAACATCAAAATCTTTCACCTCCCAGTTCTACATAGAATAACCAAGAAAAAAATTCATGCACTTAAAAACTTGCTTGTCACTTACTTTCAAGATGTTTCTTTAAAGACTTGTCTATTGATTTTTAAAATATTTTCCTTGACTACTTGAACCTCATTAACCAAGATGATTGTAGGTTGTTAAGAACTGTCCCATCCATGGAGAAAATGTTCAACGCCATCCCTCAAAGAACTAGGCCTAGATAGGTATCCAACAAAGTGTTGGAATTTTTTTGACGATGAAGTATCCTCACTGCTTGCTTCAGAAATGGTCTTCTCCCTTCAGGTTCGAACCACACCGCTATCTTTCACTTATCCTATAGGTAAAAAACCTATCAAACCCAAGTGATTATGGATTATATAGCATGTGTAGTGCCATGTATAAAATTCACAAAGATGCTCACATCTAGACTTAGCCCACTGCTGGACAATCTCATTGGAAAAACACCATTTGCATTCATACCTGGAAAATAGATGATATATAACATTGTAGTTGCCAAATAGTTTTTTTCACTCAATGCTCAATTCCACGTCTGTCCTAAGCTGTTTTGCTCTCAATTTTAATATGAGCAAGGCATATGATAGGGTGGATTTGGGGGTTTTGGAAACTTGTTATCGTTTTGGCATTTCTGGTAATGTTAATAACATAATCATATGATATGTCGCGTGTACTTCCTTTTCCATTCTTGAATGTTTTTTTTTTCTTGAAAGAGGGATTAAACAAAGCTGCCTTTATCACCTTATTTTTTTATTTTTTGTTTTAATAGCCTTTTCATCTTTAACAAAATAGAAACAAATGGTTTATACTCATGTTATACGCTGAACAAGTGGGCGCCGCACACATCATGCTTGTTGATTATGTGATATTTTTTGGCTCAATAAAACCCATAAGAATTGGCTCTATCAACAAAGAATTCTTTGGTATTAAGATTTTACAACAAGGTAACAAATTTTCATCCCATAATTTTCTGGTGGAGAAATTCTAAAGAAAATTATCTGGATATGTAGGCAGGACAGTCCTAATTCAATTACTGTTGGCCTCAATCTAATATACTTTATGGTAGCCTTATGTCACGGGTTTAGATTTCGGATAAGACCGTGCAACACTTGAACTTTTAAGTAAATCTAAAAGAACACAAAGAAAATGGGGACTTAGAGATTTTGGAGAGAGAAAGAGTATTTGATTACTAGAGAGAAAATATTACAATGTTTAGAGAACTCTTGATGGATGCTTGAGCAAGTGAAGCACTCCTCCTTATATAAAGTTCTATGGATGATTCTAGAAGATGTTCTAGAATCATCTCTTTCTAGAGACTTCTACTATTTACAAGAATATACAAGGACTATTCTATAGTACAAGGAATATTCCACAGTATCCTAGAATGTTCCGGAAGCTTCTGGTCTTCTCCATCTTCTTCTTCCACAATCTTCTAGGTTCTTCTAAGGAACCTTACGGGCCAGCCCATAATGTAAGAAAATAGGCAGGCCGTGACATTCTCCCCCACCTATTATCGCGACGTCCTCGTCGCGGCTTGTGCGTAAACTGGTCGATTGCATCTTTAAATTTTCAGAGGGATTCTTCTGACTCCCATGTTCCTTCTTGTACCGATGTATTTTTCTATTTCACTAAGTATTCCTTGCAAGGAGGCACACCCTTCCTGCGAACAATAGGGTCGGCTAGTATCTTGTCTACGTCTTTGTCGAAAGAAGTGGCAATCATGGGTGGTGCACGCCTTGATATTCCCCGACTCTCGTCTTCCTTTTCCTTGTTGAATGCCTTTAAATTGCTCACGTGGAAGACATGATGGATTCTCATCTTTGATGGGAGTTCCACTCGGTAAGAAGCCTTGCGCACTTTGGCTAGTGCTTCGAATGGCCCTTTGTACTTGCGTAACAAGCATTTGTGTAGTGGCCGAGTGTACTTGAATTGTTGGTGCAGAAGCTTGACAAACACCATGTCGCTATCTTGGAACTCCACATGTCGTCTCTTTTTATCGGCCCACTTCTTCATTTTCTTAGCCGCCTTTGTCAATTGGGCGTGTGCTAAGTCTCTTTGTTGCTGCCAATCCTTCGCGGTCTTTTATGCTCCGGGGCTAGCACCTGCATAATAAGTGGCCAAAGTACTTGGCGTCAAGGGTTGTTGTCCGGTTGCGAGCTCGAATGGGCTCTTCCCGGTAGACTCTGAACGCTGCAAGTTGTAGGAGAATTGGGTTATATCGAGCAATCGGAACTAATCTCGCTGGTTGGCGCTAACATAGTGTCGAATGTATAGCTACAACAATGCATTCACCCGCTCGGTTTGTCAGATTGAGGGTGGAAGCTTGTTGAAAAGTTCAGCTCGGTACCCATTAGCTTGAAGAGCTCCGTCCAGAATTTTCCTGTGAAACGTGCGTCTTGATCGCTCACAATGTTCTTTGGAACTCCTCAATACTTCACCACATTTTTGAAGAACAACTTGGTTGCCTCGTAGGCCATACATCCTGGTGTAGATGCTGCAAATGTAGCATATTTGGTGAATCTGTCTACCACCACCATAATCGTGCCAAACCCGTTTGACTTGGGCAAACATGTGATGAAGTCCATTGAGACGCTTTTCCATGGTCTCTCCGGAATGAGCAGCGGTTCTAACAGTCCGTCGGGCTACTTTTGCTCAATCTTGTCTTGTTGGCACACAAGACATGTCCGCACATATGTCTCTATGTCATCGCGGAGTTGTGACCAGAAGAACTTCTCGTGCACCAAGGCTATTGTGCATGGGTGCCGGGGTGACCTTCCCACCGCGAGTCATGGCACTCCTTGATGATATCTCTCCGTAAATTGTCCCACCGAGGCACGTAGACCCTTCTTCCCGAAGTGAATAACAGGTCGTCTTTGATCCAAAACTTCCTTGTCTTGCCGGCTTTGGTGAACTCCACCATACTCTTCGTTTTTGGATCTTTGCCCAACCCTTTCTTCACACGGTCCATTAATGTGCTGCTGGCTTACGTGAGATTGGCAAACTCCGCCTTTCGACTAAGTGCATCCGCAACCACGTTACCTTTACCCGGTTTGTACTCGAGATCATAGTCGAATTCATCAAGGAAGTCTTGCCACCTAGCTTTCTTCGGGCTTAGCTTCTTCTACGTTTGGAAGTAACTCGTCACTACGTTATCCGTCTTGACTATGAACTTTGATCTGAGAAGGTAATGTCTCCATACTCGCAAGCAATGAACTACCGCGTCATCTTCTTCTCTTGTAAGGTGTACCTCTTCTCGGTGTCGTTCAACTTGCGACTTTCGAATGCGATAGGGTGTCCATCTTGCATCAACACTCCCTCTATCGTAAAGTCCGAAGCATCCGTGTGCACTTCAAACGGTAGGCTTGGGTTGAGCAGCTTCAAGACCGGCTCTTCGACCACCGTCTGTTTTAGCTCTTCGAAAGCTTCTTGACATTGGGCCGTCCACTCCAAAGCTCGCCCTTTCTTCAGTAATTTTTGAGTATCTTAGGATAAATCTTCGGTAGTACTTGATAAGACCTAGGAACGATTGCAACTCCGGTACTTTGGTTGGGGCTGTCCAATCTTGTATCGCACGAATCTTGGCATCTTCCATAATAAGCTTCTCGCTACTGATTTTGTGACCTATGAAGGAGACTTCCTCTTAGGCAAAGGAGCACTTCTCTTTCTTCACAAATAAATCGTTTTCCTTTAGTGCTTGGAAAACAGTCCGCAAGTGGTCCACATGCTCCTCCAACGTCTTGATATAGAACACTATGTCATTAAGATAAACCACCACAAACTTTTCCAAGTATGGGTGAAATATCTTGTTCATTAACGTACAAAAAGTAGCGGGTGCATTAGTTAAACCGAAAGGCATAACAAGGAATTCGTAAACCCTGTACCTTGTGATGCACGCCGTTTTCGGTTCGTCGCCTTCCGCGATCCTTACTTGGTAGTATCCCGAGTGCAAATCAAACTTTCAGAAGTATCTTTCCCCTCCTAGTTGATCGAACAAATCTGTAATGAGCGGTATTGGGTACTTTGATAGACACATTTTAGTGTCTAAATTGTACCTTAGTTTCTATTAAGTTAGTATTCGATTTTGCAAATATTACGTGTTTTTATGCTTTTGTATGTACAGTAGAAGAATAAAGATTTATGGAAAAATTGGCTCAAAAAGTGATAAAGGCACCCCAAGGACAAGTGTTATTTGGCACCCTAGAAGTGGATAAGGGGTACCCTCGAGTCAACTCGGTCAAATCGGGACAAATCGGGCCAAACCCGAGTCAAATAGGTCAACCGGAGTTGACCGAGTCAACTCAGCACGGGACCGATCGGAATTCGTCTGCATCAACTGGCCACTTTCAATTCGCGTGAGAAACAAGTTTTTGTTGCTTCCAGATTGTTCTAAACACTCATAGTTATCTCACGCAAGTCATAAACATCAAAAGATCCCGTAAAATCAGCTTGAAAATCATGTATTTGGCCGGAATCATGATTCGATTAAGATTGGGATTTGTGGGCAGTTCTAGAGAGTTCTATTAGGTTTAGAACTCTCTCTAGGGTTTCTACTATCTATATAAACCAAGAGAAGCCAAGAAAATCGAACACGAAAACCTAGAGAAGAAATCAGAGAAATTCCGGCCACTTCCGGTCGCCGCCGGTGACCTGCTGCTGCTCCGGCCGGCGTGTTCTTCATCCACCATCACCGAAGAAGACGATCTTGTAACATCTATATACGTTGCATATCCAGTGTTACATTCTGCTCTTGTTGCCTATTCTTTCAAATCTTTGTTGCTTAGAATACTTTCTGTTACAGCTGAACCCTCTCTTGCAACATTTATAAACGTATCTGTTCAGCTGTTGCACTATTATTTCACCTTGTAATCAACTTTTTGAGCAATGAAAAGATCTTTTGAGCAAGTTTTCTTCACCATGGGCTAAGTTTATTTAATGGGATGATGGATAAGGTATTTTTCTCAATTTTATGTGATTTAATTATTTTCTAATAATTATTTATAATTCTTTTGTTATTAGAATTGCATAGTTTTAAATAGTAAAAACGGTTTTCTTTCAACAGTTGTGCTTTTGCTTGATGGATTATGCTTAGTTAATTAATTTTGATAGTCCATGCTTGTGATTTACCTCTGTTTGTTAGCATAACAAAACCAATTTTGGCAATTATTTGGGCTTCAATTAATTTAAAAAGAATTACCTGATTAATCACATAGGTTGTTAGAATTACCTGATTCCTGATTCCTGGTATTTTTAAAATTATTCAAAAATCATCTTTAGGTTATTTAGTCTTTTTATTACTCCTGAAATTTTCTAGAGTTAATGAGAACCATTATTTTCTAAAATCATTACCTTCACAAGTTCGAGAATCGAACCTCTTTTTACCACTATATAAAATCACATCATACTTGTTCTTCACGGTCACCTTGTTTAGAGCCCGGTAGTCGATGCACAACCTCATCGATCCATCCTTCTTCTTTTGGAATAGCACCGGTGCTCCGTATGGTTCCTTCTATGGATGGATATAACCCGCATCCAGCAAGTCTTTAAGTTGCTTTTTCAATTCAACCAACTCCGGTGGGGACATTCGGTTAGGTGCTTTTGCGGGAGGCTTAGCACCAGGCTGTAGCTCGATCGCATGATCAATCTCTCTTCTTGGCGGTAATTTCTTGGGCAGCTCCTTCGGCATCACATCCTCGAACTCTTCGAGAACCTTCTTTATACCCTTCAGAACTTCTTCGTCTTGGGTCGTCGGTTTCTCCTCCTTCATTGTTGCTATGAAGGTTACCTCACCATTGTTAAACCCTTTTGAAAGTTGTATCGCCGACAGCACCGTGGTCTCCTTCTTCTCCTTAGTCACCGGGATAAGGTGTGCTGATTTTTCTCCGAGTATGCACAAGGAGTCGAAAGGTGGCATGGGAACGGCACGATGTTCGCACATGAACTCCATCCCCAACACCATAAGTCGTCCATAGGGATCACCGAGAAATTGACCGGTCGTGTCCACTTGTCGAGATGCATTTCCACACCACGTGCCACACCTTCTAGTGGCTTCGTATCTGAGTTTACCGCCTTCACGGTACCTCCTGCTTTGGAGAACTTCATGCCTAGCCGTAAGGCTTCTTTATTTGACACAAAGTTTTGTATGGCTCCCGTATCCACTAAAGCGCGGGATGTCTTCCCATTCACTTTGACGTCTACGAATATGAGAATCTTGTCCTTGCTTTTGGACTTATCCTCTTTAGCTTGGACGCTGCTTAGTACTTGAGCGAACTCACCACGGAGTCACGTTCCTCTTTGGATTCAATTTCCTCCACCAACGCATTGAGTTTACCATGGTGTTGGGGATGGAGTAGGAAGACTTACTTTTATCTTTATGCTCGGGAGTTTTGTCCTTCCACGGAAGATACTTTCTCGGGGTATGTTTGTCTCTATCTTCTTTCGCTTCCCTACCTTTGGCATGGTGACTTCTTGAAGTTCTTCCTCTTTCTTCGAAGCTTGTACTCCTTGAAGTCTTCCCTCTTTCTTCGAAGCTTGGCCTTGTATTCTCGATCAGGGTTTCGGGTACGGCTATTGCCTCGGTCAGCGTATGAACCCGACGGCGATCCAGCTCTTTTTTTACCCATGGTTTTACTCCGCACAAGAAGTTAAAGAGCTTCTCTTCCTTGGACAGATTGGGTATTTCCAGCAACAAGTTTGTATACGTCTCGGTATACTCTTTGATCGTACCCGTTTGACGAAGATACTTTAACTTCGTTCTCGCATCGTAAGCTGCATTCTCCGGGTAAAAGTACTTTTTAAGATCAACTTTAAAATCTGACCAAGTAGAGATATTAGCCATACCTTGCTAAATTTCTTGGATCCGAAGTCTCCTCCATGCTAAGGCGTTTTCCGTGAGAAACAACGTTGCTCTCTTTATCTTCATTGAATCATCCACCATCTCAAGGTGTTCAAATACCTCTCACAATTCTATAGGAAGGTATCGATCTCCTTCGCATCTCTCTTTTCATCGAAGGGTTTTTGTTTAGGAGCATCCTCTCTTGCGATTTTTCTCGACTCGCCATGCAAGGCTTGGTTTATTGCAGCCCTCTTGCACAACACCAACTCGCCTTTAACCGTTTCCAAGTCATTCTCCAACTTGCGTTTGACCGTTTCTAGTTCTTGCTCGACCGACAACAACTTGGCCTTCACTTCCTCCACGGCATCATCTACCGCATCTTGGATCCGGGCTTTCGCTTCCATCTTGATAGCATCTACCTCCTTTTGTATGACATCCTCCATGGTATTTTTCCACCCCTCAAGAGTTTCATTTGTTAGGAACTCTTCCTCGGCGCACACAAGGAAATCACCTACTCGTTTTTCCATGCGTACCATTCTCACCTCAAGACTTTATTGTGTATCCTTGGACTTTTCCCTCTTCTTGTTCTGGCCATCGACACCTTTCTCCATGGTGATGTTGCTATTACCGTTAGCCATTTCTTGAGTCTCGAACTTTGCTCTTATACCAACTATCACGGGCTTAGATTTAGGATAAGACCGTGCGGCACTTGAACTCTCAAGTAAACCTAAAAGAACACAAAGAAAGTGGGGACTTAGAGATTTTGGAGAGAGAAAGAGTATTTGATTACTAGAGAGAGAATATTACAATGTTTAGAGAACTCTTGATGGATGCTTGAGAAAGTGAAGCACTCCTCCTTATATAGAGTTCTATGGATGATTCTAGAAGATGTTCTAGAATCATCTCTTTCTAGAGACATCTACTATTAACAAGAACATACAATGAATATTCTATAGTACAAGGAATATTTTATAGTATCCTAGAATGTTCCGGAAGCTTGTGGTCTTCTCCATCTTTTTCCATATTCTTCCACAATCTTCTAGGTTCTTCTAAGGAACCTTACGGGCCAGCCCATAATGTAGAAAAATAGGTGGGTCGTGATTCAATTATTCATAAAGCTGTATTGAAATAACTAACCCAAATTAAGGAAATTTTTATGATGACACACCAGAGACCAAAAACAAAATGCAAGTCTTATTAATTGAATCTATTTTATGTGATGCTCTCATCAATATGATAAAGCATGTCCAGGATTGAATTTATAGGTATTTAAGAAATTATTTTTCAAACGCAATTGATTGGCTTGAAAACTTTAGTAGAAAATAAAACCACTTGGGGTGGTAAAGAGATTAGTCCAAATATAGACCAATACCCTTGTACCATTGTATTAGTAGGGGTGGGCCAACTATTGCATGGATAAGCCTTTAATCTATCCATGAACGACTGAATATCATTGGTCCTCATTTGGTAGACCTTAGTTGGTCTACCTTAAGTGTTTTTAGTGGAAAAAATAGGGTGACAAATGACTGGTATGACACGCCTCCTATAATTATTGGGAGTTAATTATTGATAGGCAAAACTTAAAGATAGCTTGTTTTATGTACAAATTACACATGAAATAAACCTATCTTTTTGAAAAGGAGGAAATATTTCAATTTGATACAAGATTCTCCCTTTGTATCAAAAGTAAATAAATATAATCATCTTAGACACTGTTATCTCGTTAACTTCTTTATCAATAGATAAATAAAGTCCACACAGATCCTTAATTTTCAATAAAAAGTACACTGGAGAATGAAATACTAACTATACGGGAAAATTTTCTTAACCGAAACCTTAATCTCCTAAGTTTTGATGTGCTCCAATTTTCAAAATAACTACTTTGACACATCTATTTGAGCATCTCCAATGGTATTTGGATATATATTATATGTTGAGACCTAAAAAAAAATATTTTATTAATACATATTACAAACAGAGTTTCTTTTAATAAGTATCTCCAGTGGTAACTGTATCAATTATTAGTTTTAATATTGTTGTCATTTAAGGGTAGAATACTAAATCTATAATGAAGCTAAAATAACTTTAAAACATAAAAAAAAAAATTTGGATAAACTGCGTATGGATGGAAGTATCTAAAAATAGATATCCTCATCCAAACTCAATTTTCCAAATCAGATAGAAATTTAACCGTACAATTGCCGTTGGAGAGATTTTTTTATAAGAGTTCATAAAATCTCAGGTGTCATCAATTTTTTTAGATACCCATACTTCCTTGGAGGTGCTCTTAGAGATACAAAAATTGAAATGATGTATGCTATATTTTGCTTTTACCGTTAAATTAATTATAATGTCATATTACCATGTTCCGATATAAGGAGGTTGATACAAACAAATATGATGAGTAAGAAGTCCCAGGAAGTATAAAGTGCCTCTAACTATTTTAAGAGAATTTTCATGATATTTTTTATTCTAGTATTATCGATTGATTTAGGTTTTTTTTGTAGATGATAATATAAAAAATAATTGTTATCATAGTTGTCGGGGAGGGATATTGTTTAATCAGAAAAAATATTTATTATTATCAGATCGTAATTTGCCATCTTTTATCAAAAATTTTTAGAGTGTCACATTAAAAAAATTATTAGTGTCAAACCGTTACTGCCAGATAAGCAAAATTACCGTTGGATCAGTAAAATTATTATTGTTAAATAAGTAATAGCGTTATTTTGACTTTGGATCCCAACTTTATGACCAGTGTTGTATTTGGATCCCAAAAAATCTAACATTAGAATCTGAATCTCATGACGATAATTGACCGTTATTAAAATAATTTTATTTAAAGTTAATTTATAATTTTTTAACACTGCCATTTATCATTAGCACGTGAATTACACGTGTAACTTGAAAAATATAACTAACGGGTGAGAAATTAAGTTCTAGACTTCATCGTATACATTCTAATTTTTTACACCAGCTCCTCCGCCTCTTCCACCACCAACAGTAAAGATGAATAGAGAAGTATGATTTTTTTTCTAAGAATTACATTTCAATCTCTTCATTCTTCGTTTTCACAATTCAATCTTTACTGTAAACTAAATCTCAATCCCACACCAATTTAATCAAGCACAATCCATATTAACTATAAGTCATCAACGTCACTACCATGTTTATCATCTGATATCAATTTCTTAACCCAACCACACATTATTGATACCATTAATCTTATTACTTCTTTATCAACTCTATTCCCTGGATGAGAGAGTTTTTTATTCATTTCTTGAATTACATCTAATGGTTCTCTTACCATTCTTTCATTCTTTCAGTGTTTAAACTATCTCTATCCAGTTCTAGATACCCAGATAATCGAAATCCCCCTTCTTTTTTGAAGAAAAAAATTTGATTATCCGAAAACTCAACCTGATATACACTTACAACTATCAAATTTTCAAAATAAAAATAAAAAATTTATTTTAGGGTTTCTCGAATCTGTTGCATTCTATAGAATATTCTTCCTTAATTTATCGTATATTTGTTTGTACCAAAAATTACTTTCAGCACATAACATGATTGATTTGATGATGATGATGATCTCTGTAACCTTTTTCTTCACACGAACAGAGTTGGGTGATACCTACAAAAAACCTTCTGATGCCTAAGTTAGCTAGAGTTTTTCACAGGAGATTGTATAGAAAATATTTAGGGTTTCGGTTCCCAGTATTTATATACTCCTGTCTTGGGGACTAACCTTAATTTCGAGATAAGTCATGACCCGTGATGACTTATCCTGCAAGTCATCTAGAATGTTCCAGAACTTTTCTATGTGTGCCTTGGCCGACAAGTATTCCAGAAACTTCCAGAATTCTCTTCTAAGGTTGTGGTATTAGGCCAAACTCAAGGGTGCATATGGTCAAGCCCAAATAGAAGTGTAAACGACCAAGCCCAAATACACGGGTGGAAATATCCCGAAATATACAATAGTTAGGTGCAAATATCCTAGGGACGTAAACATCCAAAATAACACTATTGTTGGGTGAAAAAATCCAGCCCCAATGAGCTTGGCTCGTCAGTCGGCAATGGCCACCGACATGACCGCCAGTCGTGGCCATCGGTCTTGGCCGTCGGTCACCAACATGACTACGGCCAGATGACAATTTGCCTAGTCGCGACTAGACGACCTCTCTTTCCTAGTGTGGTTATCCTGTGGTACACCAGATGACGTGGCAGAGACGCTGGCATAGCATATTATAATGTTATACTTGCCAATATTTGGTGTGAGAATATTATGGAACACAATCACCCCCTCTTAATCAATAACTTGTCATTGGTTTAAGAAGTTCGATTTCCCTTGTATCCTGCATGAGGTGCTACGCAACTCTCCCCAAAACGTGTTGTTTGGAGTATTCCACAGCTTGCTCTCATAGTATTGTTTGTTTGCGCCGAGGTGTTATATATCATGTTGCTCAATGCTCGCACAAGGGTGCACTTCCTTGTTGTATTTCCCTCGTGCATGGGATGAGGATTAAAGGTTTTTTCTATTTCAAATTCGCGTAGGGGCCAATCCTATTATTCAAGATGCCCGCAGAGTTTAAGAGTGTGCGTCTTCACATGCCTTTGCATGTGATAACGCTTGTTACATCTATTGATGTCCCATATTTGATATACGAAAAAAATGCTTGAACCGCGCATATACCTTATCTGCTATATTACTGGAGTTTTATGTCTTGTGTGACTGTCTACAGCCCCATACAGTATAGCTTTGCCATACCAAACTGACTGCGGATTCGATCCCTGCGTAATAGTTAATAAAATGAACACGAACAATCGAAAAAATGGATTACCAAAATATTGTTGAATTAAAAGTCGGAACAGGAATAACAAAACAAATACTCAATGCCCGACAAAAACTGCCTCGTTAAAACCTTTGTGTGGAAAACCCATCGGGACAAAACCAACAAAAAGGAAAAAGAGTGCAGCATAGTGGAATTTTAACTACTTCTACGAAAATCTAGCTAATGGAAAAACCTCTTCAAGTGGAAAGAGATCCAAAGCTTCAATGGTTTGGAGTCTTCAGTCCCATCAAGATTTCTTAGGTAGTAAGAACCGCCAGATGAGGTCTATCTATTATGTATGGACCCTCCCAATTTGTTCTGAGATTCCCGTAATTGGGTTCCATTGTTGCCACTCGAATTTTCTTCAGCACGTACTCTTCTGGTTTAAATGCTCGTTCCTTGACCTTTCGTTCATACCTTAGCTTGACTGCTTGTTGGTATCGCACCAAATGATGTAGTGCTGCTTCTCTATGCTCTTCCAGCAACTCTTTATCCAAAGCCAGAATTCTCTCATTGTTTCCTGACCCGACTGCTCGAGTTTTGGAAGTGATTAGGTGTATCTCAGTGGGTATGATTGCCTCAGTTCCGTATGCCGGTATAAAAGGGGAAAAACCAGTTGATTTTTTGGAGTCGTTCAGTAAGACCATAGGAATCCTGGAAATTCCTCCGTCCATTTTCCCTTGGCTTTTTCTAGCCTTTTCTTGAGGTTGTCCATGATAACATGATTTTTTGATTCTGCCTGCTCATTAATTTGAGCGTAATAAGGAGCTTAGAAATTGTGTCGAATACTCAGATTCTCGCAGAATTTTTTAATCAATCCGGAATCGAATTGCTTCCCGTTATCTGACACCAATTTGTGCAGGATACCAAATCCGCAGATAATGTTTTCCCAAAAGAATCTCCGTATATCGTGTCTATCCATACTAATGCTACTGCTTCAACCCATTCGGTAAAGCATTCAGTAGCATCCAGAACGAACCTTACCCCTCCTGTAGCTCGGTGGAGCGGTCCGACGATATCTAGTCCCCATTTAGCGAACGACCAGGGACTCAAGACGGGATATAATTCGTTGGAGGGTCTCTTCGGAATTGGAGCGTGCTCTTGGCAAACCATGCACTGCTTTGCATACTCCTTTGCGTATTTTTTTATATACGGCAAGAAGTATCCTTAAGTAAGCACTATACGCGCGAGGCTACGCCCGCCAGCGTGGTTGCCACATATTCCTTCATGAACCTCTGTCAATATCGTATGTCCTTCCTCATCGGATATACATCGTAAAAACGGCTCCAAAGCCACTGGATTGCGGTATATTTCTCCTTTGGTCATCGAGTATCTCCATGCATTTTTAGTAACCTTTGAAGCGAGATACTTAGAGTTCACTGGTTGTCAGGTATCGAACATAGGGTTGACGCCAGTCTGGGTCGTTATTTGAAGGATTGCTTGAATCACCCACTCTTTGACTATCAAACTTCATGTTGTTTATGTTGTCAGTAACTTTGGGTGCCGGTGTAGTTACCATCTCGCCCCCACTAGCTTGTTCGAGATTTAGAATTGAGTGACTCTCGGAGATGCTAGGTAACTCATGGAAACTACTATGATGAACCGAGTAACTTTTGTGTCAACTGCGGAAGACAGATACGCAAGAGCATCAGCATGCCTGTTCTCTAGCCTTGGTCTTTGCCCGATCGAGAATTTGTCGAAACTGCTTACCAAATTCTTCATGTATTCTAGATATAAGATCATTCATTCATTTTTGGCCCTGTAGCAGCCCAGAAAATGATTGACTACTAACATAGAGTCAGTTATCATCTTTACATTATTCACCCCCAATTGCTTGATGGCTTTCAAACTAACAATTGATTCTTCATATTCAGCTTTTTATTAATTGATGCGCAGAAACCCAGCCTGGTCGTTTTTCGACCTTCGATCCTTCGGGAGTGAGGATAATACATCCAACACCAGCCCCGCTGAAATTTGAGGATCCGTCAGTAAAAAAAGTCCATTGTGGTTCGTCCATATCGACCTCTATCACAGACTCGCCCCCTTTCAGATTAATGGTTGAATCAGCGAGATTCCTCAATTGTTCCTCTTGATCAGTAACTATATCTATGTGTTTTGGGGTAAAGACAAATATACTGCAAAATAGTACTTTCAAGTAAGTTCGAGAGATCAAGCTCGAACAGGACGAGCCTAAACCAAGAAATGGCCATTTACGTCATGTTTCGATTACAAAGATGGAAAGGATTTGGGTAGGTCTTTAGGGAGGGAAGCAAAGAAGGTTGAGAAATATCAGTAATGTGTAAAGAAGAATGGATTCTCCTGAGAGGAAATGCTAATTCTGTAAGTTTTTGATTTCTTCAGATTGATTGTGTTGTTTTCTTGTTCTGTCTTGTTTTGAATATATGAGAATTATCTATTTATAGTTTGAAGAAGACACAAACTGATTTCTCGTAAGTCGTGGAAGTTAGGGAGAGAAGGAGAAGTGATGATTGTGGAGATTGTATTAGGGTGGCGCCCGGAAAATAGGGAAGACATGTCTTACCACTATTCCTCATCCTCTCAACTTCTCTGTAACCGCCCACTCCTTGTTTCCTTTTTGTTTGTGGGGATGGTGTCACCACCCACGATTTCGTAGACCACCATACCAATACCCCAATGAGAATCCCCCCATATCATATTTGATATCTCATGGAAATAGTGGAGTTATAAACCACCATGGTTTTGATTAAGTCAAGTCAAGTCAAGTCAAATAACTTGTTAAGTCATTAGTTGTGTTACTCACTTGATTGATAGCCAGACTGATTAGTATTGAGTCTTGGAATTTTAGTGGTCATGTACTTGTTTGAAAGTAACATGGCATACTTAATGGCTAAGTATTAGCTTAGAAGCGACCTATCGTAAATCTGAGATGCCTTTGAGGCCAAATGTTGTAGAGGGCTCCTCGAGCAAGGAGACCTGCTTGAATTCATACAAGACTCAATGTATGATCTGTATTGAGAAAAAAGGCGTATTACTGAGGAAAGTAACTAGAAAAACTAACACTATCTAATTAGCGCAAATAATAATATGATAATTCTTTTAGTACAAAAGGCTAATGCGATAATGTTTTAGGAATAAGACCAACATGCATAACCTCTAGTAAATATCAATTATACTAGGGTTAGAAAGCTATTACCAAGAATGTTTGGAGTTAGCACTTCAATTGTATAGTTAGCACTGAGATTTTAACACAAATATACTCGTGGCTAAGTCGCCTAGTATGGCTAGGGACACGCTATCCCTAGAGGCGCATTGAGTTTTGCTAGGGATGTATTGGAGCCAAGAAAGGGCATCACGGAGCTAGAAAGGGCGCCATGGAGCTAGGGCAAGAGTGTCACAGCACAACAAGGGCGTCACAAGCCAAGAAAAGGGCGTCAACGCCAAAAGCAAGGGCGTCAGCGCCAAGATCAAGGGCGTCACGCCAAGAGAAAGGGTATCATGGAGCTAGGGAAAGAGCGTCACAGCCGAGCAAGGGCGTCATAACTTTGTAGGCGCATAAGTCGTAAGGGTTACCATATTTTGCGCTTAGATTAGGATTATCACTTTGGTTCTAGGGTTTAGGTGCCAAGGTGATGATACGTTGACTAGGGACTTATTAGGCTAAAATATGCTAGCTAAGACCATTTTAGGTTAGTTAGCACTTCTCAAACGCTAGGGTTTAACACCAGGAAAGTTAGCGCTTTTAGCGCTAATGTGGATAATTGGTGCCAATGCGATGCTAAGTCAAATTGCTAGTATTAAATTGGTGTTAATATGAGAAAAGGTTAGGGTTAGCCTAAATGAGAGGTTTACTGCATCTTTTTATGATATTGCTTCTCGACTATGGCGCATCAGAGAGAGTGGCGCATTATTTGTGGCTTGTATTTAAGCAAAGTGCTAAAATAGCATATTTAGGCTCAGAAGAGCAATTTGAGGTGCATTCGCTGCTAATGAAGTGTTAAGCTATAATGTATTTCAAGGTTTAAGCATTAGCTATTCCCGAGTTAAATAGATGTTGCTAGAACATCAATGCTCATTCGATGCAAGTTCAAGGAATTCAACCATGGAATTTATAGACTTGAGACTAGTTCGATATAACATGGATATTATGAGTATTGATAAGGCTACAAGGCCAATTTAGAATATTTAGATTGAACATGTGCTCTCATTTCGCTTGCGGAGTATAAATAGAAATACAATATTCTAGATTTAAGCATATGTGTATAAATATGCACATATATGTTCTTGTTGCTTAGTATAGTGCAATTTTTACAATTCTAGCCCATGTCAAAAACTCACCATCTAAATTAAGTCTTCTGCTTAGTGAGGAATAGTAATGTTGCACAGTAAGCACTAGATGGTGATAATATGCTTTCAATAATTATATATGCATAATTCAAAATAAATAAATTAAGAATAAAGAAAGATAAGCTTAGCTTCTGGATATTGAGATGTGCACCCCTTAGCGTTAAATTTGGTTGGAGATAGTAGGTGCTCTTGTCCCAACTTGGAATATTAGCTACCGCATACGGGAAAGACCAACTTGGACGCGGCAAGAAAAAGGAAACATTGCGCCATTTTTTCTCTCTTTCCTATGGTTTCCTAATTTGACAAGGAATCCTCAAGTTGGCACCTATATATATGTTCCCCCCCCCCTTTTTTTCCACGGGACTTCCTTTTTTTTTTTTCTTCTGTATGATTTTCTTTTTGGCATGACAAAAGTTGATCGGTCTTCCAAGTTCACGGCATTAACAAGTTGGGAATTTTGATCTCGAGCAAGCGTCATAGCCGACCAAACCAAGAAGGTAAGTGTCTTCTTTCTTTCCTTATTTTTTTAACACAATTATGGATTTTCTTTGCAAACCCTAGTGTTTTTTTAGGATTATACATATTCTTGAAGGTCATGAATTTTTTAGCAAACTAGGGTTTCAATCCTATTTTGATATAATGAGCATTTGAATGTATTGCAGATGCCTAATGAATGTAAAATGATGTTGGCACATCTTCTGGTCAGAACAAAGAAGAAATTTCTGATGTTATATTTCTTTAGAGCATACCTCATTTTCTTGATAAGTTTTAGGAGTATATTTATGAAGAGCTTGCCATACCTCCTGGTTTTATTGGTAACTTTATCCCCAAATATGAGAATTATGTTATTCCTCAAAATGTTATTCCTGAGACTGTCCTGCGACTTTGCTTTCAGATGGGAGATTATTTAACTTCTTATGTCGAGTTCCAAACACATCAAACCCCCATGAAATAGTGGATGAGATGGTATAAAGTATTGTTGAGTTACCCTTCAGTAGTTAAGTTCTTGAAAGAATCTAGAATATTTCATGACGTAAGGATGTCTGATCATCTATAGGTCTTCAAGGATGTTGAAGGTCTTTTGACTTTTACTTCACGTTGGTGTGGACCAACACATATTTCTATATGTGCTTGGGGAGAACTAACAATTACTCAAAAGGACGTAGTTAGTTTGTTGTAGCTTCCAGTTTTTGGGACTCTTCCTGTCGAGAATTCCCCTAAAGAGAAACAAATGATCACAACTTTGGAGAGGAAGATAAAGGAAATACAACAAGGTAAAGGCTGAAATGGTAGTTATTATGTGAAGTGGATTGATCATTGGTGGAATGGTGAGGACGACGTCGATGATCCCTCTCTTAGTGACCCTCTGACCATTGCGACGTTTTTGACACTCTGGTTGTCTAGGGACATATTTGAAGACTTTCCCGTTGGCAATTTGAAGCTCTTAGTTGTCTCTATGGTGGTAGCACTTGCTTGTAGTGAGTTTTTCCCTCTCGGTAAATTATTCATTGGTTCTCTGTATTCTCATTTATATTCATTGGCTCGTGACATGAAGACTTCTAATGGGTTTATGAAGATTGATTCTTGTGTTCATACTACATTTCTCCAAGCATGGTTATGGGAGAACTTCCCAAAATATGCACCTTTGCCGAAGCCTTTGAATTTGGAGGGAGGCATTGAACATGCAAGGAGCCGTTGTTGGTATAGAAGGAATAGTACCTTTGTATATTTGATTTATCTGATAGATATCCAGAATGAGGCAAATTTCAGGCCTGGGGATTCTGAGCACAGGCATATACTTTCATCTACTACTTTTGCTGAAAAGGTCGAGGGGGTTCTTTGGTTGGGTCCAAAGAAGCAAGCTAATGACTTTTCTTCTGGACAAAATGCATTCATGAACAGCTTCACCCCATGTCATGTTCTTCCTCTTCGCTCGAAAGGTTATTCGGTGCAAGCATACAACATCGATCGTGTGGATCGTCAGATGAGTTTCGACGAAGAAGTACCTCGTAGTCACAGTATAGCTCCATATATTATAGAGTGGAGTAAGAATTTGGATGTTTTTCTTACTAAGGGAATAAGCATTCCTTTCTTTATTCGGGGTAGGAGGCCTCGGATATCATCTATGTATGCACGCTTCTGGAATGATGAGAGGAGACGCTTCAAAGAATTTCTTCTGGGGTCTCCAATACTGACTGGCGCTCTCTCTAAAGAGGACAAGGCTCGGTGTCTCAATTTGCAGAGGTCGTCTAAGGCCAAGAAGAAGCTAATTATTGACGTGTCTCATGAGGTAAGGGTATTTTATTTGACTTCTTAATTCTTGAAACATGACTTTTATGATTCTTATCTTTCGCCCTTTCTACTGGACTCGTGTTGTTCGTCCTCGGATGAACGTTGCTTCTGTTGCAATGAGTAGTCCCCAGCCTGGAAGGCAAGGACCAAGGATAATTCTCCCTGGAAGTAAGATCGGCCCTCGTAAGAATGTAAGTATCCTAGCTGTCATTCTCAGTTTCTTGTATATTCATATTTTATAGCATACACATTTTTTGTCTTGGTGCAGCATGTGAGCAGGAGTATTTTCCTTGACTCTAGGGATGCCCCTGACGCTTCGGGGGACACTATAAGCATGGAAGGAGGACATGGGTCTGGGAAGGAATAGCTTGAAGAAACATCTCATACAGAAGAAATCTGTGAAGAATCTGAATCTGATATTATTGATGGTGAAGCAAGTATTGAAAGTGAAATGGTGTTGGACTCTTCCACCAACTTGAATCCTCCTTAAGTAAGTTCTACCCTCCTGGAAATAGTAATAATACATGTATACCTCTTGAATCTTTTATATAAGAATAATTATGCTTGAAATTTGCAAAATATTGGCAAATTTCCGTTGTCAGAAAATTTCAGAAATATAGTGCTTGGAAAATAAAAAAAACGACGTAGAATTTTCATACGACCTCCGTTTTGGATGATTGAACTCTCTATACTTATTTAAAAAAAAAACTACAAATTAACAGGAAAACATCCAGGTTTTGATCTTATTTAGGGCGTCAAAACGACTGCGCAGTAGAACTCAGGAAGTATGCAGGAAAATCCTGACAGTTTCAGATTTGACCCCGCTAGCCGTTTTTGTCGTAACTCTTAGCTTATTTGTCCGATTGTTATGTCCTTTTAACACGTTGCAGTAAACTTCAATACAAAACTTTTGATATAAGACCCATGTACATATTCATCACCAATTGTTTCCATCTCTATATTTTCTGAGAGGAAGTGAAAATTGCTTCCGAGGCGTTTTTGCAAAACGTATTGTGATTGCTCCAACTCTTATAATCCTTTGAATAACACTTTGTAATGATTGTATATGATGTTTATGAGTATGTATGATAAGTTTTATGTTTCATGCTCAATAATTTTGCGTTTGAGATGCTTTGACTCAATTTACTCATATTCTCTCTACTTTAAGGGGAGAATAATCAAATTCAAAGAGTCGAGCTTCCTAGTGAGGGAACAAGAATGACCGTTGATATCGATATAGATGATGTGCTCTCCCCTACTGAAAATAATGAGAAGACTTCTGGTAGCGCCTCCGTTGAGGGTAGCGCCTCTGTCGAGTATCCTGGTGCAGGCATTGATGTTAACTTTGGCCCGAGTAGGACCCTTCTAGTTATTTGCATGCTTGTTGAGGGTGGCGCCTCCGTCGAATATCCCGGTACAGGCATTGATATTGACTTTGGCCCGAGTAGGACCCTTCCCGGGTATTTACGTGTTGGAGGCTTTGTTGTTCTATCCACTTATGATGAGTTGTATACAAGGATATGGAAGAAGTTTGGTCACTTTTCTGTTGATACTTCCAGAAGCTACAGAGTTTTAGAACGAGATGTTTCCAATTTGTTGCCCATTGTACATGAGATATTCTGACTCTCTGGCATGAAGTTTCTGATGCGGTCTTCGAAGAGTGGGAGGAGGTTGTAAGCAACGCCGAGAGCTCTGGTCGGAACCTCATGTTGGTTCGTCATTGTCTGGGAGCCATGCGAGAACACTCCACTGAAGTAGGAGGGCTTGCTAATCTGGAGGCGGTGACCAATGCCATAACAGAAGTTGAAAGGTTTTCCTAAGAGTTGGATCTTGCCTTGGAGACTCTTGGAAGGATGAAGAATGAATATTCTGTAGGGACTGAGCCATCTTTCAAGGATTTTTTCTAGTTTTATGACTTTATGAAACACATTTATGGTTTTATTTTGGGATTTTGAGTAGGTAGGTTTTTGACAAGTTATTTGTGAAGAGAGATAAACTCTTTTTTTATTATTTTTTTTAAATAAATAAAGATATTTGAATTGATTGATGAACTTGAAAACTTAATTATGAATGCAGAAATATTGCACTCATTTTAGAGGAAATATAAATAATGCATGAGGAAGGGAAACATTTGGAGTAAACTGGTGAAGCACTCAGGATTTGCAAGTCTTGAGCCACTTGCTATGGATTACTACTCCTTCTGGCTTGTCACAGTTTATAAGCTTGTAGTGATCACCTAGTAGAGTATCAGTAATTATGTAGGGTTCTTCCTCGATATCCACAGGAACTAATGTGAGAAGATGTGCCTTCTTAGTGAATGTCAGAAACGTGTCTCCAATTTGAAAGGGCCCATGCTTTATCATCTCGTCTGGGAAGTCTCCTCCTTGAGCGTCCAAGAATTGTTGTTGGTATTCCTCCTTATCGCCAGAAGCAATTTGACTCGCAAGTGAATTATGGATTTTCCCATTCTTAGAAAAGCAATTTTTATGCATTTGAAAATATTGAAATGGATCGGCTCCCCATTCACATCTTATAGCCGTGACATGGTTGTCCTCTAGGAAGATCCCCTGGGTTCTGACAAGATATGGGATTACTTATTGCAAAGAGGCTTGATAAGTGGGACTTACTTGATTGAGATTTGTGGGGAGCCCCGGTCATATTTCTCATTGTTTGTGTCGACCAAGTTTTTCAAGGGAGGCTTGACTTGGAAACGGGTTTCTACCCTTAGAGAGATAGAGAAGCTCATACATGTGTTCCATCACAGATTGAACTATCTGGTTGGTTGACTTCCTAGAGAGAGTGAATTTTCTGACATGAAGGGGATTTTTATAGACTCCTTCAACTTCTAATTGCAATTTCTCCTGATTTTAATCTTTCTTTGAAAATACGCTTTAGGTTGTTACAATAAATGGTCGGGTGATTAACATATTGATGATAATGAGAGTATTTAAGATCCTTCAGTTGAGCTGTGGGAAGTCATCGCACAGGGGATAACTGTAGAGTACCGTCTTCTATCCACGCTACGAGTAGTTCAAGTACCTCTTTTATTGGAACTGGGAAATCCGGGAATATTATGTTTGGTTTAACATCTTGTCATGCTACGGCTGTGACTGTTGTTGTGAAGCTTTAGCGGTATTCTGAGACAGAGTTGATTTTGAATTGGTACTAGTGTCGAGGGAGGATGAGAAGGAGAATACTTTGTCTACGCCTCTGGTTGAGATGAAGCTTTCCTCTTGGTCCCTTCATTACCGACAAAACTAGTTGACGGGTGAATATTGAACTGTTTTTTGATTAGCCATCAATTCCCACTAGTATCTCCACGACTCTCTTTTCTTGCTGGTCAAGTTCTCTCTAGGAGGGCGGGAGCAGTGGTGACAGATCGTTTCGCGGCTTCGTGTAGCTCAGAGAAAATATGAAAGCGTAAATTTTCTAAAAGAGCACAATAGACAAGGATCATACTATTGATGTAGAGCTCAACTAGTTGATGATCTGTTACATTCGGGTCATGGCAATCCAGTTCTTGAATTCTGAATCTCTTCACATATTCATTGGGGTGCTCGTTATTTCTTTGGAATATTCTTCCCAAGTCTGATAGAGTGATTTTCTCGGAGACAAAAAAGTACTTCTTATAGAAGGCGTTAACCATGTCTTCCCAGCTTGCTGTTAGGAGCAATGTTGTTATACCACGTGTACGCCCTTCCATTGAGAGACTTTGAAAATTCTTTAAGACATGGTACATGATTATATATGTCCCCCGAGTGATTCGACAAATCGAGAAATGTGCTCATGAGTATTTCCAGTTCCATCATACAATGAGAAATTTGGATAAGAGTAACCTCATGTTAAAGGGACCCTTTGAATTTCAAGCGGGTAGGGAGGTTGGTGTTGATGGGCCGAGGACGAGTCCTCCTAGCCATGATTTCGCAGGAGTCTCTCCAGATATTCACGGGTGATAAAATTAGATTGCTGGTACTTTGTGGTTGTCGATCAAGAATGATGTGGGCTCCTTTGTCTTTTTGAGCCCCAGGTGTTTCAACATCAGCAACCGCTGCAAAGTTGGTCCTGGTCTGCTCCGTTAGGCGATGACGTTGTTCCGGGGAGAGTTGCTCCGTGAGGGTCTTGAGGCAAGCTAGTACTTCTTTCTAAGTAGTAGCCATGTCCATCTGAGTTCTGGCAAGGACTTCTTGCCTCTTCATCAGATCATCTATGTTGATCGGATTTTGAGTATTCTCGGTGTCTTCAGTGGTTTTGTAGCAATATGGGTTTTTTCATAATCATCACCACCAGTACTCCCTGATCCAACAATAGGAGTTGTGACTGCTCCAGACTTAAGATCCACCATTTTTGAAATGGATGAAAATTGGCTTTTATAATCGAGAGGTTGATCTGCCGTTCTGGTCGCCAATTGTTTTGGAGTAAAAATAAATTTACTGCAAAATGGTATTTTCAAGTAGGTTCGAGAGATAAAGATAGAATAGGATTTGGGTAGGTCTTAGAGGAGGGAAGCAAAGAAGGTTGAGAAATAGCAGAAATGTGTGAAGAAGAATGGATTCCCCGGAGATGAATCGTTATTTCTGTAAGTTTTTGTTTTTTTCAGACGGATTGTGTTATTGTCTTGTTGTGTCTTGTTTTTAATTGATGAGAATCATCTATTTATAGTTTAAAGAATACACACACTGATTTCTCGTAAGTCGTGGAAGTTAGGGAGAGATGGAGAAGTGATGATTATGAAGATTGTAGTGGGGTGGCGCCTGAAAAATAGGGAAGACTTGTTTGTCCACTACTCCTCATCCTCTCAACTTATCTGTAACCGCCCACTCCTTGTTACCTTCTTGTTTGTGGGGGTGGTGTCACCACCCACGATATCGTAGACCGCCAGACTAACACCCCAATGAGAATCCGCCAGACTACGATTTCTCTTTGATGTGATTTTAGAATAGTGGTAAAAAGGGTTTGATTTTCATACTTGTGAAGATTCGATTTCTAGACCTAATTTTTAATGACTAAAAAAATAAAGAAAATTAAAACAAAGATTATTTAAAATTGATGGGAAGAACTTGAGCTAAGATTCCACCATTAACCAAAATTTCAAGTGATAAAATCTTACAGTTTCCTGTAATTCAAGTTATTCTAAGTATTGCCAAAATTAGGTTCTTGAAAAAATAATTGTAAATCAAAAGCATGAGACATCAAAAGTTTAAAACTAAGCATGACCCATCAAAAGAAACACAATTATTTAAGAAAAACTTTTTTTCAATTTAATTCAAAGCAATTAATAATAAAAGAATTGTAAATAATAGTTAAAATAGAAGGTACCACTTAATTATTGGAGAAATAGCTTCCTTCATCGCCCCAGTGATGATGATTAGCTCATTGTATAGGAAACACCCTCAAAAATATATTTCATAACTCAAAAGTTCTTACAATGGTGAAATAGAAGTAACACAGCAGAACAAATACGTTTATAAGCGTTACAGAGAAGTGTTCTCTGTGTTACAGAAGAAGGTAAAGAAAAAAGAAACAAAGTACGGACTGTATTTGTTGTTGATATAAGACTGCTTCAGCAGCTGCATCAGCAACAGAACTAGCGACAGTTCTTCAGCGACTTATGTTCTTCCTCTTCTTCTTCGCAGCAACAAGAACTATTTTTCTGTCAACTTTTTCCAGTGCTCTGGCTACCTCTAGGTGACTTCCTCCTCGACTCTCTTGGGTATTTATAGGGTTAGTAAACCCTAGAGACTCTTTTTAGCCGATAAGGACTCAAAGAACACGTCCAAATCAATCTCAAATTTTGTGATATCCGAAACAGACCCAAACTCTATTTTCCGTCCAGATTCAATCCTGTGTCCAATTTTTCCGGCTGAAACTCATTGTTGACGTGTGTTTAACTTATTTTGGTTGCTTACTTCACTTTGGGTAAATTAGAATTACCCCAAATCACTAAAAACACGTACACTTCAACTCACAGGAGTTTCTCCCGATAAAAAATAGGTTTCCCGCCATTTTCGGTTTCAAATTCAAAAGAGGGGGTGCCTCCAATCCAACTTGTATGTTCCTTTAGTAATCTTTCTGGGTGCCTTTATCACTTTTCTAGCCAATTTTTCCCAAATTATTTATTTCTCAAAAGTACCTATAAAGACATAAAAAGCCATAATAAGTACAAAATCGAACACTATCAAAATAGAAAATCGAGCGTAATTTAGACACAAAAATGTGTCTATCAAATACCCTCAAACTTACTATTTTCTAGTCCTCGAACAAATCTACTAAAATAAAATCCTAACTCACTTTCGCAGGAATCGCGACTACATTTAGCATATGTAATAAGCTTTTAAACCCCTAGGTGTCCCTAGTGGACGAGTTTTGTCTCGTGAGGGTTTACAAGAGGTATACCCACAAAACCTTTACTCCAAATTTTATCTACTCGTGAACGATCGAGGATAAACACTATACAAGCTATTTAGTTGGATTCTTCGGCTCTAGGAAGCATTACCCTATATGAGTCCAATTGTTGTACACGAGTTTTTTACTTAAGCGTACTAAAATTCATATATAAGAAAACAAAGCTCTACTCAGATAGTCGTTCAACCACAATACTCAGAATCTATCAAAGTTCAATCACATGAAAAGATTTAGAAGATGTACGTGGAAAACATGAAGTAGCAGCGTGTTGACTAAGTTGAATGGTGTTTCCCATATTTGTCTGAAGGTCAGTGCCAGGATGAATCCTAATGGATTGAGATACGCTCCCACTAGTCTTAATCATTATACTAATATCGATTCAACTGGTATATACAAGGGTTCCAGCGATCGATTTATTGAAAATAAAAACTCATATAAATGTAATGACAACATGATTGGAGCGAATTGAATCTAAGCGCATGGTCGTTATCAGCATCTTACATGATAGTTCCCATGGATCCTCCGTTCCACGCTTGCTTAGGCGACGGAGACAGGGAGAACACACACATATTGCTATCAAAGTGTCAATACTCGATTTTTTTTTATTTTTTTTATTTTTTTTATTTTTTTTATTTTTTTATAGGAATAGAACTAAAAATGGGGCTTCATCTTAACACTCTATTTCATCCTGGGGCGATAAAAATTCGATACTGGGCCCCACCAAATCACTTAGAGAACACAAATTGCAAAAATAAAAACAGAAAGTGATATGGTTGAGATAGACTCCAAGAGATGGTGACAACTATCATGTTATTTCTAACACCTGAACTCTGTCCTTTTATGAATATATCATTTCACTGGTCACACCAATTCGAATAGAAAAAAAGCTAAGTTTCCATCTACCTAGAATGGTTAGTGTCATCCTGAATTGTTCACAAGCTTCTAAACTTTGGAGTTTTTATTATTGCACTAAAAAGTTTCTCACTTACCCCCAAACTTAAATCAAACATTGTCCTCAATGTTTCTAAAAATGAATGATTAAAAGCATGAACAAGGAGAAACTGTTACCAATCGAGGGAAATAAGTTAAGGAAAGATATTACCGTGTCGCATGAGCATGGGTTACCTCCCAAGAAGTGCGAAGTTTAAAGTCTTCATCCAGACTAAGGAAGAATTGGTCACCTCATAAAATCATATAACAATATTCGGAACAACTGTGGGTCATCTGAATCAAATAATGTTATCACAAAGAGAAAACTACAACAGGCCAGGAAAATGAACAAACCGAGCACAACCTTATCTAGTTTTCTGTTTAAGACAACTACTTCTAGCTGTGGTTCAGGTTTAGGGTCTATAAAAGAGTCTAGATAAAATATTTTCATGGGTTGGATTTCCTCATAGGCAGGATCAACAGGATCAGGTTGTAAAGTCTAGAAAAACTCAACTAAGAACTTAGAAACACATAATAATAACCTAAATAATTGTGGATCCTCAAAGTCAATCAGATTGGACCCACACAGTTGACTACTATGAAGGTGGTCATTCTTAAGCAAATGTGTCGATTCCCTAAAGTAATTAGGTTTAGTCTTAAAACTTAATAACTGACACGTTTGAAATTCTAACGTTCCCACATATGGCAGTAAATATTTTGGTGGGAAAAACAAAGTCAATCTTGGTATTATCGCCTAGGTAAACCACATCGACCATAGGATGGGTTTCTAACAACTGAGCTTCTTTATGGACATGATTAGGCTCGGGAAACAGTTCTTCAAGATAGTTTCTTAATATGGTAGAGGCACAAACATCAAGTCCCAAGTGAGGGACTTCTAAAAGATTCAAAGGTAAAGCACAAGGAGAATGATAATCACCCCCAAACTTAGAATTTTGGGTGTCTCTAGATAGACTAGTCACAATTTCCCTAATTTCTAGATCATCAGATTCCTGAAAATGCTCAATTGCTTCTTCTAAGTTATAATCAAGTGGTGCATCCTCACTCATATTTAAAATCTCTACGGGTCTATCTTGGTTATCTAAGACTATTGTTTCTAAATCGTTGGACTCTAAAACAGTATTCTCAGGATAAACCCGTTCTTCTAAACCATTATCGGCTTCAAAACAAGAAAGTTCTATATCGTCTAAAACAGTGGTATCTCTAGTCAAATACTCTTCCTTTTGAATAGGTGAATAATCATTAAAATTATTTGGATTTGAACCAGAAATAACACTATCATCATGAAGCACAATTGGAGTGACAATTTCATGATCACTCTGTCTGTATATTTCAAGTTCTTCACAAATACTATCCTCATCATCATAAAAACATGAAGATGTTTGAACCTCGTCTAAATAAGTAGTGTTACCAATTCTGTCCTCGTCCTCTTGACTAGGTGAATAATTATCAAGGGTAGCACTATATTGGCAATTAAGATCATTTTGAGCAATATTATTCTTTGCAGAAATTTCATTGACACTTAATCCAAACCTTTTTGTACTCTCAGTCAACTCCCTGAGTGATTCTTTTAGAAAATCAAGTGGATCATAAGGGGTACTGGTTTGCAACTGCTCATGTGATTCTTCTATAGGCATACTAGGTTCATGGGGAGTACTAGATTGCATCAACTTTAGGGCATCCCTCCAAGACAAAGAACTCAAATCATCATGGGGAGTACTAGATTGCATTTGTTTTAGGGTATCCCTCCAAGAAAAAGAACTAGAATTTTACTCACTTTCATGTTCATAAGACGGGTGTATGTACGAATAGTAATTGGGATCACCCTGGTATGAGTAATAGCCTCCAAAAGGTTGGTGGTGATCCCGACTACTATCTACACAATGTTGATAGTATGGATAATGTCTATTTTGAAATTCAGTTGGATATTCATTGTATTGGTCCTCATAATACAAGTTCGACATTTTCTAAAAAATTCCTAATATATTAAAAAAAATCTAAGAAAATAAATCCTAACATGAAGGGGGTTCTAAACATTCACAAACAAGGCCGACTCAACCAAATCAAACCTATTAAATCTAGCAAACAAAAAGCATGATGGATCCACTTAGATTGTTTATAGACCAGCTTCTATTCTTTGGGAAGGCAACTAGTTACAGTTTTAGCAAACCTCTTAGAACGATCTGAATTAGATTAAGTCAAAAAGAAACAGGATAAGCTCTAAGGATCTTTGATAACCCTGTCTCTTTGGCACTTTTCCCTGGGTTACAAGGCGGCTCTAATCAACTTAAAATATTCTTTCTGAACTTCGATTTAGGCTAACAAAGCAACCAATACAGTTCTTTTAAACGATTTTCCAATAAGCTCGATACCCTACAGGTCTCTTTCTAGTCAAATTTTAGGATTAGGTTCGCGTAGGTAACGTGTTCCTAAGTCGGGCAGAAAGGATACAGTGATGAAATCCGAACCCTTATCTTATATGGCCAGTTTCTGCCCTTTACTAGAAAAGTAAATTATGTATTCAAGTCCTCAACATATATGCATTACGAAGGAATACAGAAAACCCACTGACAGGGGATTCGAGGTTGATCGAGTCTTACCCCCGTACCAGACAGGGGATGAATCGGTTGTACTCGACTCGGGCCACCGTCTCATGTGTCAGTGTACGAACCCAAGGGGCCGAGACAATATCATAATTGTCGTCCGTCCTTGTAACAGTTTATATTTAAATTACCCTTCTGTAGGGTTTAAAAATAATAAAATTTCCAAAGTCCCAAAAATAATGTCCAAAAAGTGTCCAAAAATAAAAAAAAATTACAGAAATAATAAAAAATTCTAATACAATTTTCTAAATAAATTAAATCTAAAAAAAATATCTAATTAATAAAAATATCTAAAAATAAAAGTCTTTGTCTTCTTCTCCGTTCTTTAAACTTTAACTTTTAACTCCAAGTCCTTAACTTTAACTTCAAGTCTTTAATCACCAAAGTCTTTGGTTTTATTTCCTTTCAATCCAATATCCAAACCTGTAGCAAAAAGAGAAATACCCAAAGAAACGTAAAATAGAACAAAGTAAAAATAATACTAAAAAAAAAAAAAAAAACCTAAAAATAAATCTAAAACTCTAAACCTAAAAACAAGACCGCGTCGGCGGCGCCAAAAATTGATGTGATTTTAGAATAATAGTAAAAAGGGTTTGATTCTCAGACTTGTGAAGATTCGATTTCTAGACCTAATTTTTAATGACTAATAAATAAAGAAAATTAAAACAAAGTTGATTTAAAATTGATGGGAAGAACTAGGGTTAAGATTCCACCATTAACCAATATTTCAAGTGATAAAATCTTACAATTTCCTGTATTCAAGTTATTCTAAGTATTGTCAAAATTAGGTTTTTGAAAGAATAATTGTAAATCGAAAGCATGAGACTCAAAAGTTTAAAACTAAGCATGACCCATCAAAAGAAAACACAATTATTTAAGAAAAAAAAATTCAATTTAATTCAAAGCACTTAATAATAAAAGAATTGTAAATAATAGTTAAAATAGAAGGTACCACTTAATTATTGGAAAAATAGCTTCCTTCATCGCCCCAGTGATGATTATTAGCTCATTGTATAGGAAACACCCTCAAAAATATATTTCATAACTAAAAAGTTCTTACAATGGTGAAATAGAAGTAACACAGCAGAACAGACACGTTTATAAGCGTTACATAGAAGTGTTCTTTGTGTTACAGAAGAAGGTAAAGAAAACAGAAACAAAGTACGGATTGTATGTGTTGTTGATATAAGACTGCTTCAGCAGCTGCATCAGCAACAGAACTAGCGACAGTATCAACAACAGTTCTTCAGCGACTTATGTTCTTCCTCTTCTTCTTCGCAGCAGCAGGAACTATTTTTCTGTCAACTTTTTCCAGTGCTCTGGCTACCTTTAGGTGACTTCCTCCTCGACTTTCTTGGGTATTTATAGGGTTAGTAAACCCTAAAGAATCTTCTTAACCGATAAGGACTCAAAGAACACGTCCAAATTAATCTCAAATTTTGTGATATCTGAAACAGACTCAAACTCTGTTTTCCGTCCAGATTCAATCTCGTGTCCAATTTTTACGGCTGAAACTCATTGTTGACGTATGTTTAACTTATTTTGGTTGCTTACTTCACTTTGGGTAAATTAGAATTACCCCAAATCACTAAAAACACGTATACTTCAACTCACAGGAGTTTCTCCTGATAACAAATAGGTTTCCCGCCATTTTCGGTTTCAATTTCAAAAGAGGGGGTGCCCCCCATCCAACCTGTGGGTGCCTTTAGTGATCCTTTTGGGTTCCCTTCTCACTTTTTGAGCCAATTTTTTCCAAATTATTTATTTCTCAAAAATACCTAGAAAGACATAAAAAACCATAATAAGTACAAAATCGAACAATATCGAAATAGAAAATCGAGCGTAATTTAGACACAAAAATATGTCTATCACTCTTCCCTGGAAATAAGGCTTGTACAAAATTGAATTAAAGCAAGTGTTATTTTTTCAATTTTGGTGTAGCGTGTTTCCTCCCCCGTCAGAGATTTAGTAACGAAGTAAACAGGTTTCTCCTGTGGATCAGTTACGAATATCATTACGCTTAATGCATTTTCTGTCGCTGCCAGATGAACTCTGATTGGTTGCCCAGTTTTCAGATTCACCGGAATTAGGAGAGTAAACAGATATTGCTTTATTTTATCGAACGCCTTTTTGCACTCATATGTCCACCCAAAGTTTACTGCCTTTTTCAAAACATCAAAAAATTGGCTTGCATCGATCAGAGAAACGTGAAATGAATCGGTTTAAAGTTGTTAACCGTCCGGCCAACTCTTAGACCTCCTTCTTAGTCTTTGGAGATGGCATATCCCTAATGGCTTTAATTTATTCCGGATTCGCCTCGATTCCTCTATGGGTCATCAAGTATCCAAGGAACTTTCCTTAAGATAACCCAAACAAGCATTTTGTTGGATTGAGTTTCATCCGATATCTCCTCAAAATGCAAAACGTCTTCTGCAAATCGAGCAAGTGAGACTCTTCTTGTTCAGAATTCACCACCATATCGTCGATATACACCTCCATCTTTTTGCCAATCAAATCTTTAAACATGTCGTCTACCAAGGCAGTATAGCTGATTACAGTATAGTTGTAAACTCCTATGTCAGTAACAAAGGCAGTATATTCTTGATCTTCTTTGTTCAAAGGTATCTGATTGTATCCGGAGTAACCGTCCATGAATGACAGTCTCTTGTATCCGGAAGTTGCATCCACCATATTGTTTATTTACGAAAGTGGGTATGGATCACTCGGGCATGCTTTATTCAGATCTATAAAGTCGATGCAAACACGTATTTTCATGTTCTTTTTCGGAACGGCTACGATGTTAGACAACCAGCGTGGGTACTGGATAGGTCGAATAAAACCTGCCTCCAACAGCTTCCCAACTTCTTCTGCTACTCCGTCACTTTTGCTTTGCGCCATGTTCCGAATTTTTTGACAAACATGGTAGAACTTCTCGTCAATGTTTAGTCTATGACACCCTATATCCGGATCTATCCCTGGCATCTCAACAAAACTCCATGCGAAAACATCAACATTGGCTCTTAAAAGTTTAAGCAAACTATTAAGTTCGTGCGCGGGTAAATCAGCCCCTACAAACGTGGTTTTATGCTTCTTGCTCCCAATTTGGACCTACACAAGTTTTTCTACTGTTGGGGGGTATGTTGTATCCTCCCCCACTGATGCGTATTGTTTGCGCACAAATTACTTAAGATATCTCCCACTAGTAATAACAAGTAATATAGCGGTAGTAAGGTTCGTTCCCACGAGGATCTGTGAATTGTTATTTGTATTTCAATTCTTATATAACCAAAAGGGGGGGTTGCAGAGTTATTAAACTAAAGTAAACTAAGAAAAATAACAGTAAATAAAGATTATCATATGAGAGAAAATACTGGTTAGAGGTTTCATCTTCCTTTACCGAACAAGCTCGTCAATCGATTAGAGATAACATTTAATCCTTGTCATATCAATAACCCTAAAGCACCCTATCACAGGCATACTCCGGAGAAACTCCTTGTATCATCAAAGGCGCAAGAGCCACTCTTTGAATCCTTCTCAATGAATAACTTGGCGTAAGAGCCACTCAAGTTTAACCCAATGAAAGCAATGGTCTTCGTGAGTTGCGGTTATTCTAAGCAATCTGACCCAATAGCCACACAGATTTAACTTAGGTTAAGCTTTTACACATAATCGCATAGCAACATCCCGTCGTTAGTAACTACGATGTGCTACTTGTGATTAGAGTTCTTCGACGATTCCGTATCTCAACCCTAGTCTAGCTTTAGATATGAACACAAGACCATTCAATTTGCAACTTAAACGAGCAAGTCTTCAATCCTACATGGCGATATAAACACTAAAACATAAGCGATAAAAGAGATCATTAACATTAAAACTAACCATCCAGATTGATTTACATGTCTAGGACTTCCAACTACATCCCCAACCAATAGAACAAAGTTACCTACTCATGGATTTACTAAAACCCATGGAAAATATACAAAGGAGATGAATGGTTTCCCCTTAAGGGGAAAACCCTAGGTTTTTGATCTTGAAGGTGTGATATGAGAGATAGAAGATAAGAGATAACTTCCAAGATATATAGATATCTTGTTTGAACCTTAGATGTCTTCATTTATAGCCTTCAATACTTGGTCGTAAAGTATACTTTCTTTCTAGGGCTCAGGATCCTTCTAGGACCATGTTTCCTTGAGTTATAAGTCAATTTTCGTCCGAACCTGACAATTTATTTTTTCTCCAAACAGTGTTAGGTTCGGCTACTAATTGGGAATGGATTACTGGCCGAACTTCTCTCTGTACACTCAATTCTTGCAAGCTTTTTCTGCCCATAACTTCTTCATACGAACTCGGAATGACCTCATTCTTTCATCGTTAGCTTCATCTTTCAATTTCCTGAAGATAGAGTTGAGAAATATTGTATTTGAATTAGTTAAATTTTTCCATGATCTTCCTTCATTTGTGGCACTTTAGTCCTTGTTCATTTTGTGTTGTAATGAACTCCTTTTCTTCTTCTTTGGTTGAATCCACTTCGAAAATCTTAAGAAACTCATAAACAAACAAAATCAAAGCATCATGATATGAAAACTAACAAGAAAATGAGTTAGAGTATCAAACTAATGCAAATATTGCACCTATCAATTCCCCTACATTTGCCTTTTGCAAGTCCTCGAGTAAACTACCTAACTAAGTTAAACTAAACTAAAGTTCAATAACTCCATTTCGTCGAGGATACGGTTACACTTAGCATGTATAACAAGCCTTTAAACCCCTAGGTGTCCATAGTGGACGAGTTATAGTCTCGTGAGGGTTTACAAGAGGTATACCAACAAAACCTAAATTCCAACTTTCAAATATTCCAGAGCACATGCATCCAAAGAGCTACGAAGACACAAGATTTCTGCACACTAACAATAAGAAGCTATAAGTATGAAGAACATTATTCTCATACTTAACTCTTGAGTTAGGAGAAAACCACCATATGAAAGAATCCAGCCTCAAGAGCGATCGAATGTTTCTGCGTCACCAATATAGTTTTATCAAATTGACACTCAAAAGACACACTTTTATGGTATTCATGTGTGCAGGCAGGAGTGAAGATAGAAATCCTATATACGTTGAATGGTGGGAAGGAAAAGGAACCTCTGAATTATATGAAGATGTTATCCCATAGAAACTGGGACGAAAAAGAACCCTTTTTTTTCTGATGATCTCTACGAAAGGAAATCAACCACTATGTAAGGATGGGAACACTTACTTACCTTCTCATCCGATCTACAATTAGCACCACTCTCACAACATCCAATAGAAATGTCTTCGGTTTTCAACCGTTGATGAATGAACTCTTGAACTTCGTAGAACCTTGACAACTGTAACTCTTTTCCTCAATTCCTTGTTGCTTGAAACTTCTTTATAGATTTCTTCTTCCCCACAGCCTTATTGAATGAATACAAAAAGAAATATACTAAAGCAATGATAAGCATTTTATTTTTTATTTTTATTTTTGAACTTCAAAATAAAATACAAATTGAAAATAAAATAAAATGAACAATAAAACTATTATGGTCGTGGGATAAGTACTTTACCACTTGATTCTTCACAACTTGTATTGTCTCGCTATCATAAACTTCACTAACTCTCATCTTTTGATATTCTTTGCTCTTGTACATAATTCTTCAACTTGTATATAAAATTCCACTCCTTATATTGTTGCTTCACTCGAATATGAAATTTTATCTTTCTTGTACAGTTGCTTGTAAACCTTGAACGTCTTCAACTTTCCTTTAAATTTTTGATGCTCTGCTTGTTGATGATAATGGTGTTTCTATGGACCTTTTGTTGTCGAGAGAATGGTGCCAACTGCAAACAAGACTACAAGATAGAGTTAGCCATTCTGATGACACCCTCATGATTTATAGAAATAGTACTCAAGAGATCAAAAAGTAGTGTTAAAATTAGTGTGAGGTTGGGTAGCTCATCATTCTACCCGGAATTAGCGCATATGAAAACACTCTAAACAGAAAATTGAAGGTTTGGTGCCTCACTCATGGGTATTGAATGATCAACCTCTCTGATATTGTACTCTCTACGGGCAGTTTAAGTCCCTTTTTGTCAGCTCTAGCCTCTCAACAACTAAGCAACCCGAATGTAGTTCTCTAATACTTCTACGTTCAGTTATTTCGGTTAGAACTCCGTATGTAAACTTAGCTAGAAGTATACTAAGTGACCCTAAAATCTCTAAAAGCTGGAGGCTTTCATTCAAATATGTACAAAAGGTTTAAACATTCTAACTACAAAAGCGAATATTAAGAATTTATATGCTTAATCACTCCCTTACACTTAAACTTTACATTGTCCTCAATGTAAATTTATTCGTCCATTGTAAAAGTCAAGGTGGGAAATCTTATCATATGATATGAAAACTAAAAATTAAAAGAAAAAGATAGAAATACAAAACCAATGGGTTGCCTCCCATGCAGCGTTTAGTTTAACGGCCTCAGCCTGACCTTCTTGTTATCATCTGTACACCAACAATCTAAAATCTGGGGATCCACCCATATAACAATCTGCAATTCTAACAATAGCTTCACAAGAATATCAATACAAGAAGATAGAATTTAAGTTATTGTTTGATAGAAGTTTCCCCCACAATTAATCCTTTCTACACTCAAAAGTGGATAGAGAACATAGAATTCGGAACTTCTATAGAATCCTTTTTGAAAACCTGCATAATATGAGAATCAAGCATTTCCAATGGCGGATATTTAGAAGCAAAGTAATTCAACAATACTTCCGAAGCACATACATTCAAGTCTATGTGAGGTAAAGGAAAAGGATCAATAGTCAAAGGTTTAGTCAAACCTTCAAAATTCTCTTGTATTATGGGATCCTCGTTTTTCTTAAAAGTTACTACTGATTTACTTACCTCTTGTATACCGTGGTCCTCTATTAAAATTTCTAATCGTTCTTCATTAGTTTCTTCCTCAACAAGAATTTCATCATCAACATTATCATCATAAACTTTGGCAAGTTCAATTGGGTCTTCCACGATATTACTCAATTCGGTTCCATTTTCAACATACTTTTCTTTGTTGTAAGACTCATACTTTGTTGCGGATTCAAATCTCACCGCAAAGAATTTTTTTAAAACACAAATTGCATCATCCTCAAGCTCTACCTTTTGAACAGGTGCTTGATCATTAGTAAGATCAAGGCTTGAGTAAGCTACACTAGTGTCATTAAATATCCCCAAAGATTGGTTTTCTTCAAAATCATCATCAATCAAATATTCATTACTATCCACGGGCTTTTATCCCTTTCTTCTTTATATTGATTGATTTCTCTTCTTATGTTGTTTACCCCTGTTTGAAGTTCTTAGATTGATTCATTAACAACTTGATGATGTTCATACAACACTTGGATCAATTGATCAAGATGTTCTTAAAAACCTAGATTCTCCACGCGTGGTTTCTCACTAAGTGGTTCCAATGTTAATGGATTGATCTTTAACTGATGAAACTGATCAAGTGTCTGCTCAAATCTAGAAGATAAATGATTACAAGCAAAACTATCCTCCCATCCTAGCGGTTGTTCACCTACTTACCCACCATAAGGTTGTTGGCATGTATGGGAATAACCAAAAGGAACCATGGGATATTGATCATGACCAAAGGATTGGTTGTGATCGTACCCCATGGTTGGTTGGTAGCTATCGAAAGATTAAGAATTGTAGCTGAACTGATTGCCATCATAATATGCTTGATCTTCTGTATCATACATGTTATTTCCGTAAGGAAACATGACGACACACAAAAAGTAGGAAAAAATCTAACTAAAAATCTAAAAAAAAAAAAAAGTGATGTATACAACCTGTTTTCAGAATCTACCTCCCGTTTTTGACGGTTGACGAATTCCACCAACGAGTTGTTCCACCACGAAAATCTAAAAACCTGAAAAAATACTAAAACAAAACGTAAAACAGAACTAAAAAGAAACCTCAAACAAAAACAATTGCTACTGATTTCTATATTGATTATATTGATTAATTATGTAAAACAATTACGTAAACAAAAACAATTACGTAAAACAGAACTAAAAAGTAGGAAAATATTGATTATATTGATTAATCATATATACCCTAGAACAAACTATGTATTTATAAAAAAACATAACTTGGAAAGTAAGTAAAGAAACAAAAACTAATTTCTAAAATCGTTGCACTCCAAATTAGTGTTGATATCCCAGCATCTCCAACCCCTTGAACACATAATTTATCCTCAATTTTGATCGTAAGACTAAAGTAATTAGACTCATGAGTAGGAAAAACTCTCACAAAAAATGCTCTTAAGGTCCCTAAATTTTTTTTTCTAAATATAAATCCTAATGTTAATAAATACTTATTTTTTCTTAATAAAATTGTATATAATCTTCACGCTCTAGAACTGCTAACTAAGGTGGCTTTGTGATCTTGTTGGCCTTAAAGGAAGAAATAATCCAAATATGCTTATGTGTAAGGTCATCAATATTGACAACAGGCTAAAAGAAGTACTCTTATCGTTCTACCGTCCTTAAATGGGACCTTGTCCCCAAGGTCCGATTTTTTCAAAGGTATTTTTTTTTTACTTTTTCGATGACTTTCAAAGGAATAATCCCAACATCTGGAAACTAAATTGACTTACTAGATTTCTGCGTTGTTATAATGGAACAACTAGAAACAACCGAATATTAATTTCTTCCCTCTTTAATCCATCACAAGTCTCTTCAATAATCTCGAAGAACAAACATTTTTTATCAACCAATTTCGACTTCATTGCTGTCAACATTTCTATAACTTTTGCAAGTATTTCAAATTCTTATCTTGATGTTGTAGAAGATACTCACGACGATAACAAATACCAAATCAGAAGTAATAGGTTGCTTAAACTATTTGATGCAGATGAACAGGTTATAGTATATTTAGAAACTAAATACCCGAGTGTCGTAATTTAGCTCAAGAGAGGTCTATTTATTTTGATTGGAAACGAGCCAACGATTAAGACATGCAACGTTGTCGCCTAGTCTTCAGATTTTAGCCAAATTTCATTGTTTAGGGCTTCAAACAGGCATTTTTTATATTTTAGGAAAGTTTTGTTTTGTTAATAACTTCTTCGTTAGGAGTCTGTTTGGGTCGTCGTTAGCGGCAAATAGTTTTATTTTACGATTACTTTTATATTTTTGGTCGATCAAAATTTGCCAAAAATAACAAATTAGGGTTTGAGTCGGTTTAGGTTTTTTTCATCCTTTCTTGACTAGCAAGTTAGGGTTTTTTCTCATGTCTATAAAAGAGTCCTCCATATATTGTTTTAAGCAGTTGAATTTGATTAATATGAATTATTTTCTTAAACTTGTTCAAGTTTAATTGATTATTATATAAAGTCGTGAAACCGAAGTCCAAATAATTATCGTTGTTCATAGTCGTTATTCCTAGGAATATTTTGAAGTTTGAACAAAACCTCTCTTTTCTTTATTTTATTTATTATCCGCTACATCATTTGGTATCAGAGTAAAGTTGATTCTAGGGTTGATAAGATGCCACCAAGAGTAGCAATCGGTCAGGGTCGAGGTCGACGTCGAGGTCAAGGAGAAAGTCCAGAAGGTTTCACTCCCATAGATATCTAGATAAGAATTCATTGAATACGTCCAAGATTTGCTGGGTTGGTATAAACTTTAGCAGGAAGAAGAAGATGATAACGCCAACCCTTTTGCTAGAGGGCATCGCGAAGGTAGAATAAATCAACGAGAGGATTCTGATTGCTGGAAGGCAGGAATAAAAGTAGAGATCCCAGAATTTCATGGTGGTTTGGAATCGGAAGAGTTTCTCTCCTGGGTGAATACGGTTGAGGAAGTATTGGAATTCAAAGAAGTACCAGATAACAAATGAGTTTTGTTGGTAGGGACTATGTTTCGTGGGAGGGATAATTCGTGGTGGCAACAACACAAGTTGTTAAGCAGTCGTAAGGGGAAACAGAAGTTAGTATCATGGGAGAAGTTGAAGAAACACATGAGAACAAAGTTTTTACCACATAACTACATTGGATTACGTACCAGCAGTTGTAAAACCTACACAAGGGAGTACGTTCTATAGACGATTACACCAAGGAGTTTTACCGACTACTTTCTCTTAACGACTTGTCAGAGTCAGATGAGCAAAAAGTCGTCCTCTATATAGGTGATCTCCCTCAACAATATTAGGATACACTCAACATGTTTGATTGCTGCTCTATTTCGGATGCACATTATAGAACAATGCATATAGAGAAACAATTAGGGCGTAGAAGCTCAAATTGGGGTATCAATATGGCAGCATCTCCAGCAAGTAACTGTAGTACTTCAACACCTAGTATTGCAGTAAACTTAATTCTTCGTTTACACCAAATAAAACCCCAGTTAACACTTTTGAAGGTATGTGTAATAAGTGCGTAGAATCTGGGAACAAAGCCAGTGACTGTCACAAAACAGAACGAGTGAACAAGGTATTTTTCACTGAAAACGACCGTGAAGAAGATGGCTGGGTAACTGATTATGAAGAGGATCATGAGGATGATTTTGAACTTGTCGATGAAGTAGTTGTTGGAGATAAATGAGTGAACTTTAGTAAGAAGAAGTTGTCTCACTCCACGTAAAGATGAGGGCGACAGCTGGTTGCGTAACAATATATTCCAGTCGACATGTACGATCGAAGAAAAAGTTTGTCGTCTAGTTATTGATCCTGGAAGTTGCAAGAATATTGTTGATGAAGAGGTCGTGAAACGATTCAAACTAGAAACAAATGCACATCCACATCCATACAAGCTTTTTTGGCTTAAGAAAGGGAATGAGGTAAAAGTAAACAAACATTGCTTGATTTCTTTTTCAGTTTGTAACAAATATAAAGATAAGATATGGTGTGACGTTACTAGTATGGATGCTTGTCACTGGTTGTTGGGTCGTCCATGGGAGTTTGACAAGAATACCTATAATTTTTTATAGAACGACGTACGTATAGTACTTGTATACAGTAAAGAGATTGCACCTACACAATCTACTGGAGAAGCTACCAATCTCTTGTTGTTTAAGCAGTTTGAATATGAGGTAGAAGATGCAGTTGAATTGTATGTGTTGGTTGGAAAAGAAGAACAATCGGATGAAAGTAGTATCCACATTGCAGCTCAACCTTTAACTAAGGAATTTATGGATGTTTTTCCTAACGAGTTGCCGGACGAGCTATCACTACTCCGGGATATAGAACATCGTATTGATCTTGTTCCTGGATCAAACTTTCCAAATAAAGTGCATTACATAATGAGTCCTTAAGGAGCATGAAGAACTTCGTCGTCAAGTGGAAGATTTTCTACAGAAAGGATCGATCTGACAGAGTCTAAGTCCTTGTGCAGTACCAGCCTTGTTGATTCCAAAGAAAGATGAAACGTGGAAAATGTGTGTTGACAGTCGACTCATCAACAAAATCATAGTCAAATACCATTTTCCAATTCCCAGATTAGATGACTTATTAGATCAGTTGTGTGGAGTGAAGGTGTTTAGAAAACTCGACTTGAAGAGTGGGTACCATCATATCAGAATTTGTGAAGGTGATGAGTGGAAGGATTATATTAGTGGCTGGTTATGCCATTCGGGTTGACCAATGCGCCAAGTACATTCATGCGTATCATGAATCAAGTACTCAGAACCTTTATTTGGTACTTTTGTGGTTGTTTATTTCGATGATATTCTTCTTTATAACATGGACTTGCATGTTCAACATCTTCGAGAAGTGCTCTCAGTTATATGCAGGGAGAAATTATTCGCGTCCATCAAAAAGTGTTCATTCATGACAGATCGAGTTCTATTTCTCGGTTATGTCGTCACCAAGGATGGAATCAAGGTAGATGAGTCCACGGTTGAAGTTGTGAGAAATTGGACTACACCTACTACATTACACGAGGTAAGGAGTTTCCATGGTTTCGCTTCTTTTTACCGGCGCTTTATTCCCAACTTCAGTACCATTATGGCATCCATTACTGAATGCATGAAAGGAGGAAAGTTTTCATGGTCTGGGAAAGCTGACGAAGCCTTTGAAGTTGTCAAGACAAAGATGATAACTGCACCGTTGTTGGTGTTACCTGATTTCAGCAAAACCGTCTGAACTACACTGTGATGCATCGAAGGTAGGAATTGGAGTTGTTTTGAGTCAGGAAGGACGACCTGTAGCGTATTTCAGTGAGAATTTGAAGGGTGCTAAGCTCAACTATAGTACTTATGATATGGAGTTTTATGCTATAGTTCAAGCCTTGAAGCATTGGCGTCACTATCTAATCCATAACGAGTTCATTATATTTCTTATCATGATTATTTGAAGCACATCAACAGTCAAGAGAAGCTTTCTTCTAGACATGGTAAATGGTTGGTTATTTGCAAGAGTTCACTTTTGTACTGAAGCACAAAACTGGGTCGCAGAATCAAGTTATTGATGTCTTAAGCCGAAGGAGTACGATATTTAACACCATGCAAACTGAGGTAATAGATTTTGATTCATATTCTCACCATATTCTAACTGATCCAAACTATACGGAGATTGTGGATGATATCAGTTCATGCAAACGAAGTGATTACCTTATGGATGAATGATTTCTCTTTAAAGGTAACCAGTTGTGTATTCCTGATTCTAGTCTCCGATTGAAGATTATTAAGGATTTACATGACTAGGGGCATATAGGAAGGGATAAGACTTTCCAACTTGTTTCGAAGTCATATTACTGGCCAACAATGAGGCGTGAAGTT
>JAJJMC010034308.1:72757-117992 GCA_023531435.1 Papaver californicum | reverse complement strand
AGTAGAGATAGAAAGATAACATTGTGTTTCTGGCTGCCAACACCAACACAGAAAAACGTCACCAGAGTACAGTCGTCACTTCCCTTGTTTTCTTCTTCTTTCACGCACAACCTTCTTCTTCTCTTTCCAGCCTACTTCTTCTCTCTCCAGCCTACTTTTTCTACTCCCTCAACAGAACTCGATCAATCAGAGACAAAAGTCTCTCTCCATCTGTCCCCTTTCTTCTCTCCCTTTTGTCTCACTGTCCCCTCCAATCAATCTGCTTCCAATCCCTTCTCCTCTTTCTCCTCTTATACCTACCGCCTAGAAGACCCCCAAAAAGAAAACCTAAAAGAAAAGTTCACCCTCCAATGCCTCTCCTTCTTTATGCTCTCACGCATGCCCTTTTAATCACTCGGTTTCCCAAAACCAAAAAGAGGACCTCACTCTCTCCTACTTCTCTGACACATCCTTCTTGTGTCATATCTATTCACCAACTAGCCAACCCCTCTAGCCTTCTCTCCACCTATGTCGTACTCTTCTTTCTCCACCTGACGCACCCCTTCTCTATTCATCCTCTCTTTTCGTTTTATAATCCAACCAACACTCACCACCTCCTTCTTTTACCGGTCACATCATTTGACCGAGCCACAACTATCAAACCCAACTTCTTCACGTCCTTTCTTTTCTTTTCACTTGTGTCCATATTTTGACAGCATATGTCTCCCGCTTTGCTTACTTCTTTGCAGACTCAAATCCACAGACAACGTTGTGTTCTGATATTCACCGGGTACAGTCAATAATAACCCATTAAGCCATGTTTATTCGCAACTTCGGATTTTACGCATATCACCTAATAAAACAATAAAAATATATTATTAGTACAAATTCAAACACTAGCAAATATAAATTAAGCGGTAAATATGTATGAATTATGCCCATATCAATAAACTAATTCTTCAAATAGCTACAGTCCCAATTGGTATTGATATCCAACATGATTTTTCAAGATAAAAATCTTTACTCATAAAGCTTTGAAGATTATAGATGCTAATTTGGAACCACCTTTTAATGGTTGGTTCAAAATAAATACAAATGGGTGTTGTTTCGGTAACCCGGCCTTGCTGGTGGTGGGGATGTATTATACGAAAATAATTATCTGGTAGTTGGTAACTTGGGATAATCGATTGGTGTGGATTCCTCACTTTCGACGGAATTCTTGGGAGATATCTTTGCTTTTAAGAATGCTTATTCCAGGGAAATGACACGTATTTGGTTCGATTTTGATTTGATGCATGTTATTAGAGCTTTATCATACTCTTCCTTATAACCTTAGAAACTGGTAGTTCGCTGGGATAATTATATAAAGTTCTTATCGTCTGTTCAGTTTAAGTACTCTCATATTGATAGGGAGGGTAATGCACTAGCAAATTTATTAGCAAAGTGGGGAGATTCTACGAGTTCTCATTGGCGTAATGAGCCAATTGCTTTTATTTATTAGGATATAGGTAGTGACAAATCAAGTATGTTTGTCTTTCGTTTTAGATAATTTATAAAATATTTATTTTACCTTTTTCCCCTTTGTTTTTATGATATTTTGGCTTAATCCTCCTTCTGTTTTTCATTTTTAATTAAATCTCCTTGGATGAGGGATGGAGAAGAGTTAAAGCTATTTGCTCCGTGATATTATGGCATCACTCAGGGTCGGTCTTGGCCCAAAGTTGACAAAGTTCAACTTTGGGCACAAACTGGTTGGGGGCAGCAAAAAAAAATTCATGTTTGTTTTTATTACACGGGATAAGACAAAGTTTACTAGTTTATGGGTTTGATTGGTAATATTAAATTATTAGTAAGGGAAAAGAGATACAAAGAGACTTTTTAAAAACTTTAGTTAGATAAGTATACAAAATCATCTCAAACTTAAGTTAGATAAGTGTACACGACTTTTTCTTGAAAATCAAAATGGATTTATCATCGATATTAAAGATAAAAGAGTTCTGAAGTATTTGGAACAAAAACTAAAAAGGAAAACTGAAAACACTATTGAAAAAGTACCAACATTTTAAACTTATATTTCTGTCACAAATCATCATCTATTCTACTATTAGTACTACTAAAAAAAATCAAAAGAAATGTAAAAATTTTGTGTACAAGTCGTATAAATACTTATTACTTTTCATAAAAATTGCAATGGTGTAAGAATTTAATGGTTTTTAAGGTAATTGTGATCAATCTGATAAAAAATTTCGTCAATCAGATTGTTATTAATTGTTTTACCTTATGGTTGTTTAGAAATTAATTTTCATCATTTATACTGTATTAATTGGATAACTTAGAAATTAAAAAAAGAAGAAAATAATTAGATGATCTTATATATGAATTTTGTCATCAAAAATAAATAAAGAATATGAAAATACAATAATTAAGCTTGTTATACAGAAAGTTTTGCCCGGTCTAATATTTACCCGCTACGGCATCACTCTACTCAATTGCATTGCATTGGATTTGAAGAGCTATATCCAAACGTTGAATATGGCGTATTTGCAATTTGTTTTATCTGAGCTCCATCAAATAAATTTCTCTACTTGTTTTGTTCATTTGATAGATGAGTTAAAATTTCATTCAGACCTCTTTAATGACACCTTATCAATCCAGATGGTGGCCAGGATATGTTAAATTCATACTCTGGGTACCTTATGGCTTATACACACACACAAGCCAGCATAGCAAGAGTGAGTAACGACCAGAAAATTTAAGTCGTGCAGAATTGTCTTTATATATATATATAGAGAGAGAGAAATAGGCAAAGAAAGTCTAAACCGAGTATATAGTACGATGAACTTGACCAGCAGCTAGAAAGCTAAAAGTATGATCTGTCATCTCAATGTTATGGAAAATATCTAGAGAAATATGACTCCAAAAAACAGGATAAAGGAGGTTCTGATCCTGATATAATGTAGCTAAATTTAAGATATCTATAGAATTATCCAATGTTATAACATCCAGACTAAAGAGCACAAAAGAAACTTCATTAACAGCTTCATCACTATTGTTCTGGTATGATGCATGATAGTATACAAAAATGATTATGGACAACATCTTGGTATAAAGATTTGGAGTTATTTAGGATTGCCAGGTCGTCATTTTCTATCGTCACATTTGTCAACCATTCAGAATTGTCAAGAAAGAGAGTAAATATAGGAGTCATGAGTCCAACACTATATTTTACCAACAGTGCTACATTTTCCCATTGGTATTCTCCATCGTTATTCCTAATTAGGTGGCACATTTAAAGTCCTTAATTGAGATTAGTAGTGGCTATTTATGTGATATTGGTTTTGACTCCTGCTATTTCCAATCCATCATTATTATTAATACAATCCAATAAGAAATTAAATAGAATTCTATTATTTTTTAGAACCCAAATTAAAGTAAAATTTATAAATCCAATCTAATCTATTTTTTATTTTAACAAATGCACACACTAATGTTTTATCCACTTTATCATAAGAGTTCAAAGCACCTATTGGTCATGTTCGAATGGATTGAATATAGTGTTGCTGTGTTGGAAAAGATAAAGAAGTTAGATTAGATGTGTTTTTAAAAGTTATAAAAACTAAATCCAATCCATAGGATTGTATTAATAAAAATATTAAAAAAATTAGATTAATTTAAGTATATGGATTGGTTAATAAGAATAGTGGATTGCGAATAACAAGAGTCTTGGTTTTTCATATATTTATGACATCTAATTGGGAAAGATATTAGCGGACATGGGTGGGGAAGATTAGCATTTTACTGCTGTTTACTACTGCTCTTAAAACTCTTACCTTTAGAGTGTGATCAGACCCACAAAGACAGACTCTGGGGATGAGACTAGGCTGTGCTACGGGACCAATCTAATCATCACCTAAACTAAGAAAATCCATTGGATTTACTAAACCGTAAAATCATTTTAATCGCTCATCAACACGTGGATGATCTTAAGAATATTATGTCCCACCCATGAACAAGACAAAAGCTAATATTATGTATACGCTTTTTTTTTCTTCTGATTGCTGCTGCTGCTGGCTGGGGCTGTTGTGTTGTTGTTGTCAATGTCAATTCGTTCAAGACTTAACACTCAGTGATGAGAGAGACATGAGTCATTCAATTCTAAGGCAGTAACAGTGTATATACGGTACCATATTTTAACACTCAGCGCATGTTAGCATTTGTAGTAAAAAAAGAGAAGGAAATAGAGCAACAGACAAAGACAGATAGTTACTGTACGGAGTGAAAGGGACGTGACTCATTTGTGGCTGAATGCGACGGATTTTAAGAGCTTCTGCTGATGATGCACAGACGATGCAAGCCTTTCCTTGTCATTTTCCACCACGTCAATACCCACTCCTCTTAGAGCAACTGCAGCGGCGCGAGTATATTACGGACCAAAGATCAAATACTCTTTTTGGTCCGTAAAAGTATACGTAGTGACGCGAGTGAATTTGGGTTATACTCGCCCAAATCCACTGTTCACGACTAGATTTAGGAGAAAAACTAGAGTAAACAGGGTATAGGCGGGCGAAGTCGTAGTGTAACGCTTGGAGCCAAGCGAAGTCGTAGTGTAACGCCTGGAGTTAACCGAAATCATGGGACAACGCTCAGAAACACATGCGGTATTTTAAGAATGCGCTGATCAAGCGGCATGCTAGAACAACGCCTGGTGAAACGAAGCCTTAGCATTACGCCCAATGACAAGCGGGTTTCCAGGATATCGCCCCAGACAAGCGGACCACTGGAGTAACGCCCAATATCAGGCGGTATTCTACAATTTCGCTTGAATGCCTGGTGTTATGCTAGGAGCCCACTCCACTTTGGGCGTTACTCTAGAGTACCGCCTCATATTTTTTTACCGTTGAGATGTTTTCGTTGAGTTTACCGTTGCAACGGCAACAGCTATATTATGGAACTATATATGGGATATGAATCCAATTTCATTTTACCAAACTCACTCATTGCTATCTACTTTACTATTAGAATTATGCCACCACCACCAAGACCATGAGGTCCAAATTTTACTACAAAGGAAGATTTAACGATGTGTAAAATTCATTTGTAAATATCTCAAGATTGTAGTATTGGTACCGATCAATCAGAAGAAAGATTATGGTCTCGCATATTAACTCATATGAAAGAAGCCATACCTGGTTTCAGAGAATAAGTAAAGATGTGGCACTTTTCTCTGCAGAGGAGGCGGAAGTGGAACGTGAACACCATACTGGGTGGGGTCCCGAAAATAAGGTAACTACTCAATTAATTTTGACGATTACATTATTGTTTTGAATTGTATATCCTCCACAAAATTGAATTCAAAAAATAGATTGCAGAAGTAAAGAGGTTTTCCAAGGAAGCTACTGGTGGGAAAAGTTTTAAGCATGAAGAGTGTTACGCAATTATGTTAGATAATATAAAATATTCCAGACGATCGACAGCTGTTTTCGATTCATCACAAGCTGAGTCAGATTACGAAAGCGGTGAGGACAACCGGGACTCATAGGAAATTTTGGTCGACAATTCTAGTGGCTATGAAGACATAGGAGATGTCCCTAACACATATACCTATCAATTGGGGAAAAAAAGGCGAAACGACAGAAGAAAGGGAGAGCACATTGTAGTGGCCAACAGGAAATGATGGAAAATATTTATAGAGAGCAAAAAAACTTTAACACCAAATATACAGAACAAACAACAATGAAGATGGCGCAGAGAGAATCCGAGTTTGCAGCAAAACTAGCTGAGAAATCGGCAAAACAAGCTAGGAAAGAAGCGGACGAAGTATTCTGTATAATGATGATGGATGTCTCCGGGATGGATCCGGGATCAAGACAATATTTCGAAATTAGGAAGGCAGAAATTTTGAAGAAAAGATTAAACCAACCTTAAAGGATTCTTGGAATACCTTAAACCTATGTTAAATTTCAGTCTTATTAGCATTATCATTTTAAGTTTCAACTTTTATGAACTAATTAATTTTATTTTAAATTTTAAATTTTTTGTTTTTTAAAAACTCATATGCCTTTAACAGTATCTAACAGTCTGATTTTTACACTTTAAAAAAAAACAATGACGGTTGCCACTCCAGTTATAAATGACCTTGTCCTATCTTATTCCAAAACCATCAACTGCAAAGTCTCATCTTCTGCTTCAATAACACAATTCTTGAAAAAAGATTCAGTCAAAACATAAATTATGGAGGGTTCAAGCTCATCACCAATTACCAAATGTTTTCTTTGTATTTTTGAATGGTCATGTTGCCAGAGATTATCCTTGGGAAGGTAGAAAATGCACACTAACCAACTGCAAGGGGTACCTGTTTCTTAGAAAAGCAAAAAAAAAAGAAATGCTGGATTTCAACCTTATGTGAAGTGCAACTACTGTGGATTTTTCATCTGGTCAGATGCTTATGTAGCTTCACACCAAGGTATTCCACCAGCCATTCCACCAATTTTACCAGATGATGAAAAGTGGTTACAAGAGAAGCAATTTTACTGCTACTCACGTGGGGAAGCTGATCACATGGCTTATAACTGCAAAACCAACCTCATACCATCCACAGATCCATGTTGTGATGGTAAGATGAAGCGGCTCACTTCTAAAAAACCTGAATCTATTGGAAACAAATACTACTTATGTCAAACATGTAAGAAGGTTAAGTTTCAATAGATATGTAAGCAACTGTTGGAATATATATGAACCTAGTAAGATATTGTCATACTGTTATAAGGAGGTAATAAAGAAAATAACTTTTAGCAACTGCATATGTTATTCAGAAACATGTAACAGATTCATATTCATAATAAAAGAACTAATAAGGATCAACACCATAAACAACAACGATTTCAAAAATAAAAACATCTAAGTAGATAATTCATTTAGTTTGGGCGATTTTCATTCTCTTCAGAAGAAAGGATTGTACTGTTGAAGAAGAAAATGAGAATGGGGCGGGATGCTAGGATTCCGTCTGGAATTCCAGGCGTGGTGCTAGCATACCGCCCGTCCCATTCCCATCACACAATTTCTTCGCACATGTCCACATTCTTCAGGCGAGCTTCCAACATTTCGCCCCAATAAGCGTGTCTCTGGGGTACCGCCCGTCTGTCGAGCGTGATCCTATAATACCGTCTAATACCAGGCGTTACGTTACGACTCCGCCCCATTTCGAGCGTTGCGCTGGAATACCGTCTTGAGCAAGCGTTATCCTAGGATTTCGCCTGTGTTTCCAAGCGCATCGCTGGGACACCGCCCAACACAAAACGCGTTGCTAGAACACCGCCCGACTATATTACCGTTGTTCTTGGGCCGGACCAAAGAGTAAAAATTTTACTCTTTGGTCTTTTACTCTACTCGCCCCTCTGCAGTTCCCCCTAGTCCTCTAGGCTTTAGTCCTCTCTATCTTAGAGCGTCCACAGTGGGACGAGTATACCAAACGACCAAAGAGTAAAAATTTTACTTTTGGTCCGTCTGATACCCAACAGTACATGAGTAAAAAATGATCGGACGGTTTTCTAAGCTAACGCCTGTAGTTGGGCGCACGTCTGGGTATACGTTTGTTGAGACGGGTGTACGTCTAAGAAAACGCTTGCGTGGGGTGGACATTTGGTGAACGCTCGATGGGAGACGTTAACGAAAAGCACGCCTGAAGATAGACACACACCTAAATGCACGCCCCAAAGATAGGCGCCTTCTTAGATGAACGCCTGATGGGGCGGTGTCATAGCCATACGCCCGGTCCATTGTCTATACGTGTAAGACCAAAGTGTGCGAAAAAAGACGGGCGTGCATCTAGCCAACCGCTTGAAGCATCTGGCGGATCCGTAGACGAACGCTCACTCACCAGGCGGACGAATGCATCAACGCCTGATGGGCGGACTTCTTCACAAACACAGACGCACTCTTCTCCTCTTCAGTTCATTTTCTCCTGAACCCTCTTCACAAACAGACGCACAACCATTCCACCGCCTACCTTTGAGCACTTGCTAAACCCATTTCTTCCTCCAAATCAAGCTCAGCCTTTTTTCAAATACCAAAAAACTAGGCATATTTGATACAAGTGGTATTATTTCAAACCAATCAAGGTAATAAAATTAAACTTTGATATAAAATGTAATTGATTTCATAGGTTTAGATTGTGATTTATTATAATGTTTTGTAAACTAAATTTGTATATATATGTTGTATGATTAAACATATGATTATAAAATAAACATATTAGGTTTTAGAAATTGTAATTTTGGAATATGGTATATTTTTATGGTTTATGGATGTTGTAAATTGGGTATATAAATTGATGAGAATTTGTTGAATTGAACTTAGAATTGATTAAGTTTTTTGTTAATTTGAGTTGGGTTGTGGTTATATGATTAATTGACTTGATTGTCTTTCAAATTTAGGAATTATGAATGTTTATGTTTTATAAAGAATGTTTATGGAATTGGAATTATGATGATTTTTTGCACAATTGATGATTTGATTAGTAGTGGACTACTTTGTGAATCATGAATTTTGTAATTTGGTGGATTTTTGTATGTTGGTACATTTGATTATCTAATTAGATAATTATTTTGTAATGATGAAATTATTATTTTTGTGGATTTATTGATTAATGTAGAGTTTTATATTTGTGCATTGTGAGGATTACTATTGATTTTGAAACTTGTATGTACTGTTTGCACAGATGTTGAGCAGTGTGACGTCGAGATTCGTTGGTCGAAAAAAGAGGAATAAGAAGGCTAAAATTGTTGAGGATCCAGAAGTAGACCCTAGTACTGAAGAAATGGTCGATGTTCCCGTGTTGGCGAACTATACTGTTGTGGAAGATACTCAGAGTCACGCCTTGACCAATATTACATATTCAACCGATACAAAATTCAAGTATTTACATCGTGGTTCCCTCAAATCGGTCATTCAGACCTATACAGGTATTACTAAAACATCCCTAGGGTAAAATATATTATTGAAAAGGCAGGATGGGACCATTTACTTACCATGGATGTAGTAGATTCATCACATGCATTGATTGACTACATTGTTGAGCGTTTTTGGGATACCACGAACACTTTTCACTTCTCCTTTGGTGAGATTGGGTTCACACCCCTTGATTGGGTAATGTTGTCAGGATTAAGTATTGGTATTGGTAGTGTTATTCCGTATGACTCGGAGAAGTACCAATTTGAATATGTCCAGGCGCATATTTTTCCTGAAATTAAAGATAGTGAGGTTTGTAAAAGAGAACATATTCCCAACCAGTGGGTTTCAGATGCAATTACGGTTGTATTTTTTAGCACATATTTTGAGCCAGGAACGTTGGTTGCGGCTAACGATGATAACATACTTGCTGATAAAGTGACCAGAGCCTTTTGTATGTATTTTTTGGGTCAATTTTTCTTTTCAAATGCAAAAAATATATACTGATGATGGATGGTTAGCTTCTTTTGAGGATCAAAATGTAGTTGCCAATTATGATTGGGGTAGTGCTGCATTTGCGAAATTATATTTCGGTCTCGCCGCATCTGGTAGGGGACAAAGGTCATTAGCCGCACCCTTCCAAATATTAGAGGTAAATATCTTAGTCTTATTTATATTTATTTTAAATGTTTATTCCTTGCTAACTTATTTATTTTGTTGGTTGTCTTCACATTCTAGTTTTGGGGGTACGAATATCTGGCATATGTCGACCAAGGAACCCAACGAGTGAAAGTGAATCAGTGTGACCTAGAAGTTCTCGGTGGAAGGGTACACGAAGGAAGAGTATTGATATTGTTCGTTCAAGGACTTTTTTTAATCAGTTGTCTATAGACGATGTGACCTGGCAACCGTGGGAATCCGCAATCTTAGTCCTAGAAACTGATATTGGACGGAAAGCAATAGAGCTCTCAGAGAAAAGGGTTATATTCTCTTGGCTAGGCACTGTGAGTTTATAATTTATTTTCATAGGATTGTTTTTTATTTTCTTTGGATTTCGGTTAATTGATTGGTTTGTTTGTTGATAGTTATTTTCTTTTTACAGAATAACATGTATCTCGGAGAACGGTGTTGGAGGCAATACCATGAAACATGGGGCGTTCCAAGCAACCCGCCTACTCGTATTAGCAACCTGAACAACGACGAAGCTGACGAGATGAGGGAAAACGAATTGGTCCCTTCAAGCCAATTAGTGCGTGTTGTTACATATGATTTGTATATGGAGTATTGGCGACATGTAAATAACTTGCAGAAATATGCCACCAAAGTCGATTGGGAGGTTGAAACATACGGTTATGATGGTGACCGTATTAAACACAACATCCGAGAACCTGATGAACATGTACCCATTCCGCCTCAACAACAATTGTCGTACATAAGTATACAAAAAACCACAGTTTTTTTTTAGTATATAATAATGGTGAATTTGATTTAATTTTTTTTCATAACAGGTCGAAGCTTATGGTTTAGTTCAAGAATATGCTGATTTTACGCAAGAGTTTCGTAATTTTACATTAAATGAAACGAAGGAGAGGATGGAGTTTATCATGGCAAAAGATGAAGAAATACGGGGTCTACAGAATCACAACAACAATTTGGAGTCACATCTTTCCCATTTTCGTCAACAACAACCACCCATTGGGTTCGACACTTTTTCTCAAACTTTGCCACCACAAATGTTGAATACCATGGGTCAGGGATCATCATCAACAATGCAATCAAGTAACTACACATCCATATCATCTTTGCCTCTATTTATGCCCCCGCGCTCGGCGTCCGGGAATCAAGATACGGATGGGTAGTCTTTCATTTGCATTAAATTAGCAGTTGAACAAATATTTTTTTCCAGTGATGTATCTTTTGTCTGTTTTGGAATTGTCATTTCAAAAGACTTTTCTTACATTTGCGTTGTCTTTTACCTGCTTTGTGTTGTCATCTCAAGAGATATTTATAATCTTTGCTTTGTCCTCTGTATCTGTTTTATATTGTCATTTCAAAAAGAAATTTATTTTTTTCCTTTGTCGTTCTTTCTCTTTGGTCTTGTCTTCTCAACCAACACTTCTTATCTTTGATGCGTCTATTCACCCCACTTGCATCAACTCAATTAATTTTTAAAAATACCAAGCGTGTTTGGTCATATCAAAACTCAAAGACTTATCTTAGTATGCCTATAAATTGAACACTCGATTCTCCAAGTATACAAACCAAAAATACAAACAACAATAAGCAAATGGCATACTGTCAAAATATCAATCACTACTATGGTTCTTGTTCTTGTTCTTGTTCTTCCTTCTTCTTCTTCATCTGGTGATGATTATAACAATAGTTTGTACTCATCAGACGAAGATTTACTTGCATTGAGCCAAAATAACCAAGCATTCACTGAGGGGTTCATCATTTCAAGTATGAACTGGCCACATACTCGTATCCAAATACAAAGAGAAGGTGATGCCGGTGCAAAACTCTATGGAAAGATTACTTTTGCAGAAACCCGACGTTTTCACCTAATTATTTCGTAGAAGATTTAGAATGCGGCGAGAATTGTTCAACCGTATATTGGGAGATGTCGTAGCTATAAATAATTATTTGTTTAAAAAAAGATGCTTGTGGCGTTCTTGGATTAACCCCTCATCAAAAAGTTACTGCACCAATACGAATGTTAGCTTATGGATGTGCAGCCGATGCAATAGATGAGTATTTACGGATCGGGGAAACCACTGTTTTGGAAGCAACTCGTAGGTTTTGTAAGACGATTGTGCATTTGTATGAAAAAGAATATTTGCGCACACCAATTGAGCGTGATGTTGAACTGCTTCTTAATGAGAACAAGGAAAGGGGATTTCCAGGGATGCTGGGTAGTGTAGATTGCATGCATTAGAAATGGGATAAATGCCCATCGGCGGAATCAGGTGCTTACACTGCGTACAAAGGTAATGAAAGTATTGTGCTGGAGGCAGTAGTGTCATATCATCTCTGGTTCTGGCATGCATTTTTTGGTATGCCTGGTTCTAACAATGATATTAATGTGATGAACCGTTCTTATATTTTTTAAAATCTTATCAACGGGAAAGCACCCCCTGTGAACTTTGTTGTAAACGGACATCAATATTATATGGGGTATTATATTGATGATGGAATATACCAAGAGATTGCTACTATTGTGATGTCTATTAAACATCCAGATTCCCAGAAGAAACAAAAAATTTCAGCAATGCAAAAGGGTTTCCGAAAAGATGTAGAGCGAGGCTTCGAGATGCTACAAAATCAATTCGTCATTGTCAAACAACCAGCAAGAATGTGGAATCCAGACGTACTAGCATATATCATGAAAACTGTTATCATTTTACATAATATGATAGTGGAGGATGAGCGTTTACCCGGTGATTGGCCACATGAATAAGATCCACGCAGCCATCATGCACCGATAAATATTTCTAGACAAAACACTGTTGAATTTTCAAGAATGAGAGTTGACCAACGCCGACGTGCAGTACACAACAAAGATACTCATATTCGTTTGCGAAATGACTTGATCGAACACTTATGGTCAGATTTTGGTGAGGAATAACAAATTCTAAATCCTGCGGATAGGTTTTGTGGGTAAATCTCTTGTAAACCTTCCTGAGACATCACTCGGCTGCTAGGGGCACCTAGGGGTTTAAAGGCTTGTTGCAGATGCTAAGTGCAGCCGCGATCCCTGCGAAAATGAGTTTAGGTCTACTTATTATCTCATGTATTATCAATATATTTTAATAAATGGCTAAAGTGCCCACATTTAATTAATCATAAAATGTGATTAGATTAGTTAATTTCTTTTGTAAAACAATTGAACGTAAAATCATTTCATTGAATCAAAAAGGCATACATCGTGTTACATTAAAGGAAATGAAATACAGTAAATCATTATATTACACTTAAACACTTAAGCATATAGGTTGAAATGGTACAAGGTACTTTCTTCCAAAATACGATAGCAATCCTCATGCATAAACGTCTTCCCATGGATAGTTTCATATTTGTCGAGAGCCATCACCCACTAAAAAAAACAAATCAATTATAAGTTTGTATGTTTGAAAACTCTTTTTAATGAACGACTTATTAATTGACACACTCACTCTTGTCACACTAGATTCGGTGGGATGAGCTTCTTTTACAACTTTCATTTCCTGTTTCAAAGCTTCCAATCATGAAACAACTTCTCAAACCTTTTCTTAATGACTTTGAACGTCCTACAATTTTGATTTCCATCTAATCCCACAAAAATCTTAAACAAACGCTTCCACCAAGAATCACATGTTTGATCCATGATGTTTTCAGCAACGACTTCGTTACTTTCGGTAATGTACGCTCTTTCGTACTCGTGCGTTGTGATCGTAACCCACGATCTAACAATGGAAACATATTCACCATTAGTGTATGGAGTTACCATATTTAGTGCTTCAAAGGGTCGGGTTAGAAAGAGTTAGAAAATGAAAATAAGAATGAGAATGAGATTGAAAGGGATAAGGGAGATTGAGAATGAGAAGGATAGATGAGAATGAGAATCACCTTGAAAGGGATAGTTTCCTTTTATAGTGTTTAATTACCACCGACTAGTTTTTCAACAAAAAAAAAACCGTTGGGTTAGTCAACCATTTTACAAATTCAAAATTCGCAATAACTGTTTTGAGGGTTGGCACGATCAAATTCAAAATTCAAAAACAATACGACATCTATGTAAAATTGGACAGAGGAGTGGGTATTTTTTGATAAAGACTCATCATTATAAATTTAGTGTGGTCATAGCCTCTACAAAGGATCGTCAACCTGGTAAAAAAGACAATGGCGACGCCAAGATATCTCATCTTCGCAGGAGTCGCGGTTGCACTTAGTACATGCAACAAGCCTTTAAACCATTAGGTGGCCCCAACAGACGAGTTATGTCTCGTGAGGGTTTACAAGATATACCCACAAAACCTATAATCAAACCTTCAACGGGTCGTATGACGCCCTGGATGACGATCTAAACATCTTCGGAGAACAATCAACACAAAAGGGTTGTATTTTTCCATCACCCTTAGGATCTCGAAATGAGGTTGGTACCTGAAATCTGAACCTTTCCATCTTCTCCATTCCTCCAGAGATCTGGCAACAACTTCATCATCAGTTTCATTCTTAATTCTTCTTTCATTCACCTTAGCGGTTAAAGTGGAAAATTGTAGTAGTGCCCTACCGATTTCCAGAAATCGACAAAAAAGGCCTGCTCTGTTCCGGTTATTGGGGTTACCGGTTTCATTACAAAAGTTAGCATGGATATGTTCTAACCATTCCATGCTCAATGAACCATTCATCCGACGTTCATGACCCCTTGATGGATAATATAATATTATGTTTCGACATAGGGATAAATCTTCATCTATGGTAAAATTCTTTGTATTAATACTAAAATTTTCGTAAGCCATAAATATGAAAATGAGAGATAAAAATAATATTTATAATAGGATATTAGAAATGTGAAAGGTGGATTTGAAATGGGAATGAAAGGTACAAATTCATTTATAGGTGTATCTAAATACAAACCAAAATATAGTCGTTGATCAATGGTAACAAATCTCAATGGCTACCCGGATAGCGAGACCCAAGCAGGCGTAGCCATAGACGCACGCCTAGAATGAGGTTAGAAACCATGCGGAGCATCAGTCGCACGCTTGAAGTGGGATTGAAGTGGGGAGGAGCCTTAACATTACGCCATGTCAAGGCGGATCTCTAGCTTCACGCTTCATTGGGACGTTGATTTGGTTAACGCATGTCACTGGGCGTGCTCCTACTGAAACGCTCCGCTGGATGCAACGTTAGGTGAACGTTTCATCAGGCGTAATTTTGGTTAACGCCCGTATAATGAAACGTAACTCTATCTGCACGCATGCCACCAGACGGGGACCTAGATGCACGCCTAGAACAAGACGGATAACTAGCTGCGTGCTCGACTATACTTCGTTTGGTCCAGAACTCAGACCATTTTTGGTCGTGAACAGTACAGAAACTGGACCAAAGAGTATTTATGATTGCACCACTGCGCTTGGGTCCTATTTTTAATAACTCAACCGGTTGAGGCCCATTACATAAAGACAACGAGTCTATAACTGTGATCTTTAGTCTTTACTTTAGGTACTAGATTTGTACCAGTGCTACATAATGGGCATAGATTTTTCGTACTTTTTTAAAATGTGTTATGGATGAAAATTATTAGTTGTATACCTTTTTATTATACTTTCGAACGAATATCCGTCTTTGAGTATCACCACAACATGAAACTAACTGAAGCGAATATAGTTCTTTGATAAGTGATAGCGCTAGAGTTTCGTCAAAGATTATTTCAAGATTAATATCAGCCTGTACAAATAAAAATTACCTTTAAAATTAAACAAATAATGATGATAAAAATTGATAGTTGACGGTATTTTTTTTGTTATACTACTCAACCAAATATTTTTTTTCCTAATAAAATGTTGATGAAAATTGATAGTTGTTGTATACTATAAGGCAAATAACAACGCCATTAGTATAATTCCACCATTTTCCTAAGATTTTGTGTCCGTCTTTGAGTATCACAAAAATATGAAGCTAATTTCACTAATATAATTCTTCGGCAAGAGATAGACTCATCCGACAGAGATAGTTCTTCATAGTTAACCAACTACCACTTTGGTGCCTGTCTAGCTGCAATTAACCCATAAATTTAGTTAATCGAAAACGTCTGACATAATACTACAGTCCATATACTCCGCACAAATAAACCATCTACTATAATGTACTAAAAACTTCTTCACGTAGATGTCACAATAGATGTCTCAGTTCAATTGATGAATAGAAGTATATAACAATGGTGGTGACCTGTGAGCTTGATTTTGTTATAGAGCTATTACTATTAACTTTATTGATCAAAAATAAGTATTGTTTTTCACTTTTCATAAAAAGAGTAGTTTCATCTATTATACTGCACTAAAAACTTCTTCACGTGGAGGTTATAGTAGAGGTCTCGCTTCAATTGATGAATAAAAGTATAAAACAATGGTGATGACTTGTGAGCTTGATTTCCTTGTAGTACCATTATTTTTCACTTTATCAATCAAAAATAAGTATTGTTTTTCACTTTTTACAAAATGAGTAATTTTAGAAATTTATTATATACGGAATCAACAATAAACGATTCTAATAAGTTTAATGAATAGAGCACTAGGCAGTGTCAACCTAATATAGTCTACTACTATGTGTGTTTAATATACTTGTATTTTAGCGGGAATAAATAATTTTTTAGACTTATCGTATTTGGAGACTCCACTGTTGGTGCATGTAATTTCTAAAAATAATTAAAAATTGTTACATATAATATACGAAATCTTATGCTTACATGACACAAGTGATTGCTATTAAACCCAACTGCTGAGATACATCAGCGGGTTACAACCTACGGCTGGGATCTTCCCCTTCCTCCCGGTGTTAGCCAAATCAAGTGATCCAACGGTTGGTATCGCCCTATATCTTTTCTTGCCCTCGCACATTATATCACTCAATTAACTCTCTGACTTCACTTCCCCTCTTCCGTTTCATAGTTTCTAGGGTTTGTACAAATTGAAATTAAATGGCAAACCAAATCAGGAATTCGAAATGAAGCAACACTAACTGAACCTTTATAGGAGGAAGAAAGAGTAAAAGGGTAGTTCACCACCACCACCACCAAGTAAAAGCTTCATCGCCATCGTCATCTTCATCATCTACTTCTTCTTCTGTGAGTTTTGAGGTTTCATAATTTAATACTTTCTCAGTATATAATCTATCAGAAAAATGGGAAACAACACCAACATCGATTCTATCAGTTTAACAGGTAGGTTTTCCCCTTTCCCTTTTTTTTTTTGGAAGTTGTTTTTTTTCTTTCTGATTTCATTTGTAATCGGATCTAATCGACTCATTTGTTTTTTGCTATGTATCGATTTACAGTTTACCATTATTTTCGCCATTGAATCCCTTTGATTCAAACCTCAATGATCAAATCAATTGTTCCTACGTTACAAAAAAAAACAAAAAACAAAAAAACACCACCAATCCCTTGAATTGTTCTATTACATAAACCGGAGCAGAAGAAGTTATCTCGCAAAGCTTCTGAGTTTGTAGAAAATAATCTGCAAAATTGATTTCATTCCAGGTAAATGTCTCATTTTGATTCATGTTGCCTGTTTGTTGTTTTTTTACTCTCAAACTCCTATTTTTCATTATTGAGTCTCAATATTCACAGAAAGATTCCTCTTTTTTTTTTTAGGTTTGTGATGTTCTGTAACAAATTGATTTTTTAAACCGCAGAAGATGGATATCAACCTTGAGGTATCAAATGTGGTACGGAAGAACTGATAAACTCACCTGTCATTCATGGAAAGTTGATGTAAGCTTTCTATTTCCATATTTCCGTTACCAAATTAATTTTAATTTGGAGATCATGATGTCTTGGATTTTGATTTTAGGGTTTGTAAATTCTATCTGTGTTTTTCTTAGGATTTAGGATTTTGATTTTAATTTAAACTATCTATATTTGTGTTTCTTTTGGATTTCGTGAGTCACATGTTATTCCACCAAGTTTGCAATGTGTTTGCACTTGACTTCAAGTGATTGCTACTATATCATAGGCTTAATAAATTATAGACTACATTTGAACCCTGATCTCGAAGAAATAAAATTATTAATCCTAATTTGTTTCAGGTGAACTAACAATTTTTTTATAAGTTGAACAGATCTTTGCTAAAGGATCCGTAAAAGTAAGAGATTAATTGATCACTCACTGCCTTCTGCATTGTAAAAGAAACCTGGGAACCATTTCAACAAATGGGTATTGTTTTCTTTTTTGTCAACTTAGAATTTCTGTTCAGATGAGACTGGATGGAGAGATATCTATGAAGTAATCTGAATGTGTGTTTCGTTCTTATGTTGTAGTTTGTATGCAGTTGTTATAGGTGCAAACAAGGGGATCGGGCTTGATATTGTTCTATAATCGGTGTGACCTTTGTGTCAACAGCTAAAGACGAAAAAAGAGGATTATATGCGGTTTCATTGCTTGATATTCAACGGAGGAGAGACCTGTGAAAGGCCCCACAGATATGTTTTGCTGGCCTTTGTCCCCGATGTTGTCTTCTAAATTATTCTTCGCTTTATGCAGGTAATCTGACATTTTCAGAGGCAAATTTTTATCTCAGTAGTTAAGTAATGCCAAATTTCTTATTATTCATAATTATCTGCCAGTTTTAGATTCGTGTTTTATGGGCCTTGACAGATTAGTGTTATCCGTGCTTCTTACATTTTGTAGGTTATTGTTTCAACTGTTCTGAGCCGCTTAGTGGTTTAGTTTTATTTAAATTGTTGTATTTTAAATGGATGAAATTTCCCCAAGTACATGGAATAATTGAAATCAAACTATTGGAACTATATCACATCGAATTGTTTGGACCCTTGCCTTTTCAAAGTTATCCTTTGGGAATCAAACCTAAAACTTTTAGAAGAAGTTTTAGAGCATTTTATAGTAGTTTCTTATACTGTGAGAACATTTCAATGGTAAAGTATACCACTTTCCATGGTAATATCAAGTTTTATGTTCACTTTCTAAGAAAATTTACAGAAAAGTGAAGCCGATGGAACTGATTCCACTTTGGATTGATTGTGAGGAGCCCATTTCCAATATACAATAGGGGTTCAACTTCAGGTTCACCGTTATGGATGTCAATTTCGGAACTGTAAATCGGGCTTGCTTACTAGCAATAAGTTTGAATTTATGAAGTCATTTTCGTCAGTTTGTTAAGAACATACTTGGGCTGAATCCAATGTAGATTGCATTTCTTAGTGGGGATCTTTCTTCTCTGAATCCAATGTAGATTGCATTTAGTATAGTCATTAACTTGATACTAACGTTCAACATTACATGTTTTAGCCAGATGAAAATTTTGGAGATGCACTCTAGATAGGATTTGCAAGTTTATCGCTTTGATTTCATTGATAATGTTAGCCGGAGTAGTATATTAAGTAGATGTTTCATGATTAGTTCTGCTGCCGTCGGGTTTCGTACAACTGCTTATCAGTTTATGATTATTTGTTTATTGTATTTGATCATCGTTGTATTTGTAAGTTACTCATATGAGTTATCTTGCAGGAATGCTCACACTCATGCAGCTGAGGGAAGATCGAAATGAAAATCTCACAGTTTATTGCTTTCTAACCAGCTGAAGTATTAGTCGCAAGCTAGAGGAGTTAGAATTCAGACTAGAATATCTGTTAAATTGGCCGGTGATGTATGTTTCCTGTCAGTTATTTGCAAAACTTTCATATATTTCTGTACACAAGATTTCCTATCAGTCATTTGCAAAACTTTCATATAATGGATCCTTGCCGCATTAGAATCCTTTGGTTTTAAATATTTGATGAAATTGCTGGATTGGTGTTGGAATGTAGCATATCATGTTGTTAATTGAAAGATGTCAAATTTGCAGGTCCTTCCGTAATAAAAGAACCAGTATACTACTATGAAAGTTCCAAAGAAAATTGATAAAGCTGAAAGGGAGAAACTGAAACGTGATTATATGAATGAGCTATTCCTTGAGCTAGGCAATGTTCTTGGTAATCTCTTTATTATGTGGATTTCATCTTGCATTTTATTTTGTACATTACCTTCTTATTGTCTTATTTGTCCCAAGAGCTCATCATGGCTCACATCTTTTTTCTTCAGCATCTTACTTTTAAGTAAATTTGGAGTACATTGTATGGTATATATAGAAAAATGAGTTCGGTTTATTTAGAAGATTGTTGGTATAATACGAATCAGAGAACATTCTTTTTGTGTCTTTTTTGTGGTTTGTAATTAGCAATTTAAATTCATTGTTGACTTTACTAGGAAAATCATTTCCTGAGTACATCTTATGGTGAATAACACCATAACAAAAAAAAACAAAGTTGTGCAGATGTATCAAAGAGGCATAGTATCCGTTGGGCCAATGTGTTTGTCATTTTCATCCTTTAAATGTTTCTCGGAATAATTTGGTACAAATTTTCCGATTTATTACACGAAGATGAAACGGTGTTTTACGATGGTTGTGTAATGTTTCTCTTTGAGCACGTAAAACGGTTGTGTAATGTTTTTCTTTGAGCACGTAAAACGGTGTTTCATGGGCGGTACTGTGTAATGTTTTTCCTTGGGCATGGGCGGTACTTAATTTCAACAAAATTTCAACAAAGTAAGCCTTAAAACACGGTGATTGATAATATATTTTTTTATTATACAATACAAAATTATTTGTGGGATTGGGAATTGATATATATAGTGAGATAGAACTTTACAATTGGTGGTTCTATAAATAACATATTGCACAGATTAGAACTCTGTAAAATTGCCCGGGTCTTATCCTAGTATAAACATATTTGATTTTGTTTTTCTAGTATAAAATTTAGAATTTAACCATAAACATGTATTAAAAAGGATAAAGCGTAGATCATTAATTCAAGGTGTTGTCTAACCACTGTAGGTGACTTTTATCCATTATAATTAAGTATGGAGTGTAAAGGAAGCGTAATAATTTTAAAACATAACATCCAATCCAAAAGTGGGTTTCCTTTACCTCGTAATATTTGTACTAATCAAATTTTCCAAGTGTCCTCACCAGAACTGCTGCATCACAAAAAGCCTATTTCGACCAACAAAAAGCGAAGGCTTCATTACCGTTAACATGGGAGATTTATTTTTCCAGCCTTTTAAATGTTAAGATGATGTTTCAAAAGAAGCCCCTCTATAAAATGGTTTTATCTACAGGAAGATTAGAACATGTTTTAGTCTGAAACATTATCATAATAACCAAAAAACTATTTTTTCTTTCTTAGGCAGCTTAAGTGACTTCATATAAAGATGTAAATCATAAGGATTTGTACAAGTTTTCTTACTGTAATGACCCATATCATCGCAATTCACATAACATATAGCTATCTTAAATGGCTTCTCATAACTGCGTAAATACCTATTAATTAACATAATATATAACTATTTTAGGTGGCTTTCCATAACTGCTCAAATGCCTATTAGTTGGTGGTTCCATGGTGGTCTCCTAACATCGGTGGTCTCCAGGTGTATCGATAACGTCAGTTCCTTCATAAACATTTAGCCTGTTGTAGTTTGTAACTGGATGGATAACATGGATGTAGGAATTATTCACTACACCAAAAGGGGTCATTTCCAATACCTAAGGTTTACAAAAACCAACGACCCATGGTAGATGGTTGGTTTCCAACGGACTAAATCGTAAACCCACAGCTTGTTGAACTCACTGCTTGCCCATTTTTGTCATCAACAACCACCCATTGGGTTTGACACGTATGCTCAAACTATGCAACCACCGATGTGGAATATCATGGGTCAGGGATCATCATCAACAATGCAATCAAGTAACTATAATTCCAGATCATCTTTGCCTCCATTTATGCCCCCGCACTCGGCGTCCGGGAATCAAGATACGGAAGAGTAGTAATTCATTAGCATTCAATTGTCAGTTGAACATAAAACTTTTTCTTTGGTCAGATTTGAATTGTCTTTTCAAATTACCTTTCTTACATTATTATTGTTTTTTTTTCTTTGTCGTTTTGGTCATTTAGTATTGTCTTGTCAACCGACACTTCATTTCTCTGATGCGTCTTTTCACCACACTTGCATGAACTTTGTTGTTTTTTTATTTTGTCGTTTTGGTCATTTGGTATTGTCTTGTCAACCGACACTTCATTTCTCTGATGCGTTTGTTCACCTCACTTGCCTGAATATTTTTTTTGCATTTAAATACCAACTGTGTTTGGTCATATCAAAACTCAAAGTCTTATCTTAATTTTCCTATAAATTGAACACTCGATTCTCCAAGTATACAAACCCAAAATACAAACATCAATAAGCAAATGGCATACTATCAAAATAGCAATCACTATTATGGTTCTTGTTCTTCTTCTTCTTCTGATGATAACAATAGTTTCTACTCATCAAACGAAGGTTTACTTGCATTGAGCCAAAATAACCAGCAATAACTGCAGGATTCATTGTTTCAAGTATGAACTGGCCACATACTCGTATAATAATACCAAGAGAACGTGATGTCGGTGCAAAACTTCTATGGAAAGATTACTTTTGCAGAAACCCGACGTTTCCTCCTAATATATTTCGTAGAAGATTTAGAATGCGGCGAGAATTGTTCAACCGTATATTGGGAGATGTCGTAGCTATAAATAATTATTTTGTTCAAAAAAAAAGATGTTTGTGGTGTTCTTGGATTAACCCCTCAACAGAAAATTACTGCAGCAATACGAATGTTAGCTTATGGATGTGCGGCCGATGCAATAGATGAGTATTTACAAATTGGAGAAACCACAGTTTTGGAAGCAACTCGTAGGTTTTATAATACGATAGTGCATTTGTTTGAGAAAGATTATTTGCGCACACCAACTGAGCGTGATGTTGAACTGCTTCTTAATGAGAACAAGGAAAGGGGATTTCCAGGGATGCTGGGTAGTGTAGATTGCATGCATTAGAAATGGGATAAATGCCATCGGCGGAATCAGGTGCTTACACTGCGTACAAAGGTAATGAAAGTATTGTGATGGAGGCAGTAGTGTCATATCATCTCTGGTTTTGGCATGCATTTTTTGGTACGCCTGGTTCTAACAATGATATTAATGTGATGAACCGTTCTTATATTTTCAAAAAGCTTATCAACGGGAAAGCATCGGCTGTGAACTTTGTTGTCAACGGACATCAGTACGATATGGGGTATTATCTTGGTGATGGAATATACCCAGAGATAGCAACTATTGTGATGTCGATTAAACATCCAGATTCCCAGAAGAAACAAAATTCTTTGGCAATGCAAGAGGGTTGCCGAAAAGATGTAGAACGAGGCTTCGGCGTACTAAAAAATCAATTTGCAATCATCAAGCAACCAGCACGAATGTGGAATCCTGACGTACTAGCATATATAATGAAAACTATAATCATTCTACATAATATGATAATGGAGGATAAGTGTTTACCCAGTGATTGGCCGCATGAGTATGAACAGCGCAGCCACCATGCACCGGTAAATATTTCTAGACACAACACTGCTGAACTTTCGAGAATGTGAGTGGACCAACGCCGACGTGCAGTACACAATAAAATTACTCATATTCGTTTGCGAAATGACTTGATCGAACACTTATGGTCAGATTTTGGTGAGGAATAACAAATTGTAAATCCTCTGGATAGGTTTTGTGGGTAAATCTCTTGTAAGCCCGCCCAAGACACCACTCGGCTGCTAGGGGCACCTAGGGGTTTAAAGGCTTGCTGCACATGCTAAGTGCAGCCGCGATGCATGCGAAAGTGAGTTTTTAGGTCTACTAATTAGCTCATGTATTATCAATATATTTTAATAGATGGCTAAGTGCCCACATTTGATTAGTTAATTGCTTTTGTAAAACAGTTGAACGTAAAATCATTTTATTGAATCGAAAAGGCATACATCCGTAACATTAAAGGAAATGAAATATAATAAATCAGTAGATTAGACTTAAACACTTAAGCAAACCTATTATCAAACCTTCAACGGGTCGTATGATGCCCGGGACGACGTTCTTCACATCTTCGGAGAATAATCAACACAAAATGGTTGTATTCTTCCATCACCCTTAGGATCTCGAAATGAGGTTGGTACCTGAAATCTGAACCTTTCCATCTTCTCCATTCCTCCAGAGATCTGACAACAACTTCATTATCAGTTTCATTCCTAATTCTTCTTTCATTCACCTTAGCGGTTAAAGTAGAAAATTCTAATACTGCCCTTGTTATTTCCATATATCGACAAAAAAGGCCTGCTCTGTTCCGGTTATTGGGGTTACCGGTTTCATTATAAAAGTTAGGATGGATATGTTCTAACCATTCCATGCTCATTGAACCATTCATCCGACGTTCATGACCCCTTACTCGATAATGTAATACTATGTTTCGACATAGGGATAAATCTTCCTCTAGGGTAAAATTCTCTGCATTAAGTCTAAAATTTTCGTAAGCCATAATTATGAAAACGAGATATTATAAATCTTCTATGAAACGTAAAAGCTGTGGATTTGAAATGGGAATGAGAAATATAAATTCATTTATAGGTGTATCAGAATACAAATTATAATAGTTGATCAACGGTAACAAATCAGAACGGCAACAAAATCAAAACGTAAACAAATCAAAATAGACATGCGGATGCATAGGGGCACGCCTAGAACTAGGCGAAGCATCAGATGCACGCTCCCTATTGGGTGGTGCCTTAGCATTACGTTTAGACATAGGCGGTTTCCTAGCGTTACACTTCAATGGGACGGTGATTTGGTTACAGCCTGTTAGTGGGCGTGATCCTAGACGCCCGCTCCATCAGGCGTAATCTTAGGTGAACGTTTGACCAGGCGAAGGTTTGGTTAACACCCGTGTTTTCAAGCGTTATGTTAGAATAACGCCTGACATCAAGCGCTTCACTATACACCCGCTTAGAGTCAGACGGTTAACTACATCATCGCTCGAGTATAATGGGTTTGGTCCATAAAAATTCTCAAATTTACTCCTAAACAGTGCTAATTTTGGACCATCGATAAGATTCCTTCGTCCCGCTGTTGTTGGCTTTTCACGGACGAAAGAGGAAATATGGATTTGGTCTGTGTTATAGTTCAGCCATTGTGAACGTCTTATAGTACCTTAACCAGCTAGACCACCTGATCTTCCCCATCTTAATTGTATTCGCGATCTGCTCAAAACAATCTCTCTTCCTCAAAAGTCTCAGTAGATTACGAAAAGTAGAATTTTTTGTTGATCAATTTTTTCTAGAGCTCCAAAGAAATTATTCACGCTCGAAAGATAAACTCTTTGTCTCTTTTTCAGTCCCGTTTCTTCTCTCCCTTTTGTTTTCTTTTTCAAATTTCTCCTTTCTAGATCTGAAGATTCTGAACAACTCTAGGGTTTGGATATGGATAAAATTCGAAATCAACTTGGGTAAATGTTCTATCTCACTTGTAATCTTTATCTCCTTTTGTTTATTTGAGCTTCTTTCTTCTTTTGGGTTTAATGATTTTTATTGTGGGTTTTATCTGTTAAGCCTAAGAGGAAGAAGAAGTACGACCAGAAAAACCGGTGTACGATAAAGATGGTTTACTTTCTTGTCTACAGGAACTATACAATCAGTCTCTCTCTACTTCAAAGGGAATTTTTTTATTTTGGGAGGCTTAGTAAATCATCTGCTGCTTAGTTTGAGTAATGATTTGGGATACATCTCATATACAAGATAATTCCTTTTATCACTCTCTTATTTGTTATTCCAGGGATTGGGTCATCACGATTCTGATGATTATTCTACTGATTCTTACAGTCTTCTTTAAATTCTCAATGTTGCCTTTTGAATTTGTATTGCCTCCCATTGATGAGAAAATCATCATAAAAATGATTTAAGGTATGTTTCATAATGTAATTATTTTACTATTTCATACCAGAACAAGGGAATGAGGTAACTCTATCTGTTATTGCATTTCATAGGTTTGGGTTTTCAATGTGAGCTATTCCAATTTTTTGTGTTTCTACTATGATTATTATTTCACTATCATTCTGTTGTATTAGATTTTTGGAAGCCGTAATGTTATTTCCTATTTTGGTGGCTTCGACTGTTTATCTTTTTGTTTGTTAGTTAAACTTTAGTTTGATTGAAAATTGCAGGTAAAATCTACTTTAAGAAAGTTGCTTAGTCCAAATTTGAATGCCCATAGGAGTCAAAGGATTGGTTGAGTAGGTAGTTGCATGATAATTGTTCCGTTGATTCCTCGCAAATAATTATGAGTATAGGCTGTCCCTTTAGTGTTCTGTTATTTTATAGAAACTGCACCCATATCCTACTGATTTTCTGAATTGGTTGAATGTACAAGGCTTACTCTGCATTGGGTCATTAATACTTGTTCCCCAACGAAAATACACTGCAAGAGATTTTTTGTCTTCTTTTTGCTTTTGCTGGTTTGGTTTAATGAATGAAAATATGTATAGACTATAGAGTTGTTATTACAGTATCTCTCACACTTTCTATGTATACATACACATAAAGTGATATTTCGAGTGTCATTATACAGTATAACCGCAAGTATCCCATAGACATGTAATCGTTTCTATCTCTCCTTTATCATAATAATCCAATATCAGAAGTCGATGTCGTTTATTAGGATATATGTTTTAATTTGTGCATGAACTTCTATATTTGTCAAGGGTTGTCCACTCGTCCACCTCATGCTCTCCCTAATATTTTGAAGGTATCACGTCTCTACATGCGTCCTAGAACAGTTAACGATTCCAAAATAATAGTTTGTTGATGGTAATTAACTTTGTTTATGATAGGGAGCTTGTGTTTGCCGCCAATAAAAAGAACACCGATCAACACATTGTTTTACTTGGGTGGTTTGTGGACAAGGAACAAATGGATGTTGCTGTTGTTGTCTTTCTCAAGATGACCGGTGGCTCCCAACAATTGAGCTTCAAGGTTAAACTTCTAGATGTTCAAGTGAAGATAACTATCTCATCTTTTAGTTTTGTCTGCACGTGGAGCCATATATATTTATTTCAAGTGCTTTTCTTTTGTATCTATTAGCTTATTATACACAACTCTTCAAATAGATTCTTGTCTTTGTTAAACAAGAAATCATCAGCATGACATCAGTATCACAGTAATGAACAATTTATGTTTCGGGGGATGTCTTTCCTTAAGGTATCGTGGTAGAGACGCAATCAAGAACAAGTAATGTTTCTCCGTCTAGTTATAGTTGTATAATTTTAAAGATTATATACTTTTACAGCTCCAGTAGAAGACTTTCAGAGAAAGATTATTTTGTCTGTGTGCAACTTTTTCTTATTTCCAAACCATTTCGTATCTATCCTAAGTATCCTTTCTTTGTTGCAGAAAATGGTGATGATAATGATCATGGGGTGGGCGAAAGAGTTTTCAGCATGTTGCATTCTGAACTGGAACCGGGACGATCAAGGGATTTTTTTTATTTCCTTTCAGCAAGTTGCATTCTGAACTGGAACCGGGACGTTCAAGGGATTTTTTTTATTTCTGTTCGATTGGCCTTTATGTACGTCTCAACTTTGAACTTTAGTTGCATGTACTTAGTATATTTCTGGGGTAAGGCTACTCCGTCCGTCCGTCCCCCTCCCCTTTTAGGTATAACATTACTAATTTCATTTCAATTAATAAATACGATTTTTAATCACTCACTATATGTATATAATATTTTTATTTAGATGTGAATGGCGCATATATATATATATTAATAGTGGGAATTTATAAATTACTATTTGCGTATTAATAGTGCCTAGAATTACACCGGGTTCAGTATGCTAGATATGATTTCCAACTACTTGTTTTACTACAGACCATCCAACGGACTAAGTCCGTTGAAAAACATGTTTTTCCATATGGTTGGGTCCGTTGGAAAAGACCATATCTTGTGTAGTGATTATAGTAGGCAGAAGTGAAATAAGGCTCAGCAAAATCATATAGATTATATCCAGATATTATTATAGCATTAAAAGCATGAACACATAGAAACCGTACATGCACCATCTCTGATAGATACATGAGATACATGTCATGTTCTCTAGGTTGCCACAGTGAAAACTCTCTGATGTAGATGAGCAGGTTATAGCCTATTTGGAGGTTAAAGATCCGAGTGTCGTAATTTAGCTTAAGAGGGATTCATTTTAATTGTAAACGGACCAACGATCATGATATGTGACTTCGTTGTATGATCTTTAGATTTTAGCTAAATTCCATCTTTTAGGGCTTCAAACAAGCGTTTTTGCTATTTTAGGAAAGTTTTTGTTTTGTTAATAACTTTTTCATTAGGAGTCCGTTTGGGTCGTCGTTTGCGGTAAATAATTTTATTTTATGAGTATTTTTATTATTTTTGGCCGACCAAAATTTGTCAAAAATAGCAAATTAGGGTTTGAGTCGGTTTAGGTTTTTTTTTTATCCTTTCTTGACTAGCAAGTTAGGGTTTTTCCCCAAGTCTATAAAAGAGTCCTCCATATATTGTTTTAAGCAGTTGAATTTGATTAATAAGAATTATTTTCTTAAACTTGTTCAACTTTAATTGATTATTATTTAAAGTCGAAAAACCGAAGTCCAAATAATTATCGTTGTTCATAGTCGATATTCCTAGGAATATTAGAAGTATGAACAAAACCTTTTTTTTCTTTCTTTTATTTATTATCCGTTGCATCAGTTGGTATCAAACCAAAGTCGATTCTAGGGTTGATAAAATGTCACCAAGAGTAGCAATCGGTCAGGGTCGAGCTCGAGGTCGAGGAGGAAGTCCAAAAAGTTTCATTCCATGGAGATCTAGATAAGAATTCATTGAAGACGTCCAAGATGTGCTGGGTTGGTATAACCTTCAGCATGAAGAAGAAGATGATAACGCCAACCCTTTTGCTAGAGGGCATCGCGAAAGGTAGAATAAATCAACGAGAGGATTCTGATTGCTGGAAGGCAGGAATAAAATTAGAGATCCCATAATTTCGTGGTGGTTTGGAACCAGAAGAGTTTCTCTCCTGGGTGAATACGATTGTATTGGAATTCAAATAAGTACCAGATAACAAACGAGTTTCATTGGTATCGACTATATTTCGTGGGAGGACTAATTCGTGGTGGCAACAACACAAGTTGCTACGCAGTCGTAAGGGAAAACAGAAGTTAGTATCATGGGAGAAGTTGAAGAACACATGAGAACATAATTTTTACCACATACCTACATTGGATTGATGTACCAGCATCTGCAAAACCTACGCAAGGTAGTACGTTCTATAGACGATTACACCAAGGAGTTTTACCGACTACTTTTTCTTAACTACTTGTCAGAGTCAAATGAGCAAAAGTCGCTCGCTATATAGGTGGTCTCCCTTAAAAATATCAGGATACAGTCAACATGTTTGATTGCTGCTCTATTTCGGATGCACATCATAGATCAAGGCATATAGAGAAACAAGTAGGGCGTAGAAGCTTAAATTGGGGTATCAATGTGGCAGCATCCCCAGCAAGTAACCGTAGTACTTCAACACCTAGTACTGCTAGTAAACTTAATTCTTCATCAACACCAAATCAAAACCCAGTTACCACTTTTGGAGGTAGGTATAATAAGTGCGGAGAATCTGAGCACAAAGCCAGTGAAAGTCAAAAAGAAGAACGAGCGAACAAGGTATTTTTCACTGAAAACGACCGTGAAGAATATGACTGGGTAACTGATTATGAAGAGGATCATGAGGATGATTCTGAACCTGTCGATGAAGTAGTTGCTGGAGAAAAATGAGTGAAATTTAGTAAGAATAAGTTGTCTCACTCCATGTAAAGATGAGGGCGACAGTTGGTTGCGTAACAATATATTCCAGTCGACATGTACGATCGAAGGAAAAAATTTTATCTAGTTATTGATCCTAGAAGTTGCGAGAATATTATTGATGAAGAGGTCGTGAAACGATTCAAGCTGGAAACCAAGGCACATCCACATCCATACAAGCTTTCTTGGCTTAAGAAAGGGAATGGGGTAACAAACCTTGCTTGATTTCTTTTTTAATTGGTAACAAATATAAAAATAAAATATGGTGTGACGTTACTAGTATGGATGCCCTTCACTTGTTGTTGGGTCGTCCATGGGAGTTTGACAGGAAAAGTAGTCATGACGGGTATAAGAATACCTATAGTTTTTTATGGAACGACGTACGTATAGTACTTGTACCCAGTAAAGAGATTGCACCAACACCATCTACTGGAGAAGCTACCAATCTCTTGTCGTTTAAGTAGTTTGAAGATGAGATACAAGATGCAGGTGAATTGTATGTGTTGATTGGCAAAGAAGAACAACAGGATGAAAGTAGTATCCCCATTGCAGCTCAACCTTTAATTAAGGAATTTATGGATGTTTTTCCTAACGAGTTTCCGGACGAGCTACCACCTTTCCGGGATATACAACATCGTTTTGATCTCGTTCCTGGATCAAACTTTCCAAATAAAACATATTACAGAATGAGTCCTAAGGAACATGTAGAACTTCGTCGTCAAGTGGAAGATTTACTACAAAAAGGATCGATCCGACAGAGTCTAAGTCCTTGTGAAGTACCAGTCTTGCTAATTCCAAAGAAAGATGAAATGTAGAGAATGTGTGTTGACAGTCGAGCTATCAAAAAAATCACTGTCAAATACGGTTTTCCAATTCCCAGATTGGATGATTTGTTAGATCAGTTTTGTAGAGTGAAAGTGTTTAGCAAACTCGACTTGAAGAGTGGGTACCATCAGATCGAAATTCTTGAAGGTGATGAGTGAAAAACTTCTTTCAAAACTCAAAAAGGATTATATGAGTGGTTGGTTGTGCCATTCGGGTTGACCAATGCGCCAAGTACCTTCATGCGTATCATGAATCAAGTACTCAGACCCTTTATCGGTACTTTTGTGGTTGTTTATTTCGATGATATTCTTCATTATAATGCTAACTTGGACTTGCATGTTCAACATCTTCGAGAAGTGCTCTCAGTTCTACGCAGGGAGAAATTATTTACGACCATCAAAAAGTGTACATTCATGACAAATCGAGTTCTATTTCTCGATTATGTCGTCACCAAGGATGGAATCAAGGTAGATGAGTCCAAGGTTGAAGTTGTCAGAAATTGGACTACATCTACTACTTTACACGACCTAAGGAGTTTCCATGGTTTCGCTTCTTTTTACCGGCGTTTTATTCCCCACTTCAACACCATTATGACACCCATTACCGAATGCATGAAAGGAGGAAATTTTTCATGGTCTGAGGAAGCTGACGAAGCCTTTGAAGCTGTCAAAACAAAGCTGATAACTGCACCATTGTTGGTGTTACCTGATTTCAGCAAGCCGTTTGAACTACACTTTGATGCATCGAAGGTGGGAATTGAAGTTGCTTTGAGTCAGGAAAGACGACATGTACCGTATTTCAGTGAGAATTTGAATGGTGCTAAGCTCAACTATAGTACTTATGATGTGGAGTTTTATGCTATAGTTCAAGCCTTGAAGCACTATCTAATTCATAATGAGTTCATTATGTTTTGTGATCATGATTTTTGAAGCACATCAACAGTCAAGAGAAGCTCTTTTCTAGACATGGTAAGTGGGTTGGTTATTTGCAGGAGTTCACTTTTGTACTGAAGTAGAAAGCTGGGTCGTAGAATCAAGTTGTTGATGCCTTAAACCGAAGGAATATGACACTCAACACCATGCAAACTGAGGTAATAGATTTTGATTCATATTCTATCCATATTCTAACCGACCCGAACTTTGCAGAGATTGTGGATGATATCAGTTCAGGAAAACGAAGTGATTACCTTATGCATGAAGGATTTCTCTTCAAAGATAACCAATTGTGTATTCCTGATTCTAGTCTCCGATTTAAGATTATTAAGGAGTTACATGACGAGGGGCACATGGGAAAAAATAAGACTTTCTAACTTGTTTCGAAGTCATATTACTGGCCAACAATGAGGCGTGAAGTTGCTAAATTCGTGGATAGATGTCGAATCTGTCAAGTTTTAAAAGGAAAAACAACTAATGTAGGGTTATACAATCCATTGAAAGTTCCAAGTCAACCATGGACAAATTTGAGCATGGATTTCGTATTGGTTTTACCTCGAACTCAGAGGGGACATGATTCAATATTTGTAGTTGTTGACCGTTTTTCGAAAATATCCCATTTTATTGCTTGCAAGAAGACTACTAATGCACTGAAGGTAGCTGAATTGTTCTTCCTTGAAGTGTATCGTCTACATGGATTTCCATGTTCAATTGTTAGTGATCGAGACACAAGATTCCTTAGTTATTTCTGGAAAACCTTGTAGAAATTAGCTAATATAAGGCTTAACTTCAGTAGTGCGTATCATCCTCAAAGTGATGGGCAAACAAAAATTGTGAATCGTTTGTTGGGTGATATACTACGGTGTATGGTTGGAGACAATCCGAAGAGTTGGTATTAGAAACTTTGCCAAGCTGAATTTGTATTTAATCGTTCAGTAAAATGTAGTCTGGGTATGAGTCCGTTCGAGGTTGTTTATGGCTACAATCCACGAGCACCAGTAGATTTAGCACATGTTCCTGATCTGAAGAGAATTGAAGTTCGTGCTGAAGAACGTATCCAATAGTTGCAACAAGTTCACAAGTTGGCTGAAGAACAGTTGCTTCGAGATAATGATAGGTATAAGGAGGCGGCAAATAAAAAATGTAGAGTTGTGGATTTTGCAGTAGGAGATTTCTTATGGGCAATATTGACAAAGGATCGTTTTCCAGTTGGCGAGTATAATAAACTGAATGCGCATAAGATTGGTCCCTTGGAAATTGTCGCGAAAATTAATCTTAATGCCTACAAGTTAAAGCTTCCAAGTCACATCCGGACTTTTGATGTTTTTAATGTCAAACACTTTGTGCTGTATAATAGTGATAATTCTGATGATGACCAAGAAACTTCGAGGGCGAATTTCTCTCAACCTCGGGAGAATGATGCAGATGAGAAGGCTATAGTCTATTTGGAGGCTAAAGACCCAAGTGTCGTAATTTATCTCAAGAGGTGTCCATTTTGATTGGAAACGGGCCAACAATCAAGACATGCAACTTTGTTACATGGTCTTCAGATTTTATCCAAATTCCATCGTTTAGGGCTTCAAACATGCGTTTTTGCTATTTTAGGAAAATTTTTGTTTTGTTAATAACTTCTTCGTTAGTTAATGTGTATCTATTTCGAAATTGAGATCTAAATCTTGTAAGATCAATGTAGATCTTTTCGAAGTTGATAGTTTCGATTTGATTTTCTATCGAATTTTAGATTCAAATCGAAATTGAAATCAAATAGTCTATACAAATCAATTGAAAGGCGATTTCAATCGGTTTTCGTATCTTGTTTCAAGTTTTCCTTTAAAGATTTTTCTTCTTCTTTCCTATTTCTTGATTCGGTTATGTTGATTATTGAAGTTTTTTACAAAAAAAATTTATACAATTTACTAAGCTTCAGATTCCAGCATTTCAGAATATCCCTTTATGAGCTGCATAGCACATTATGCATCCTTTTTGTGGACTACATAACACATTATGTATCCTTTTTTTTGGACTATATAACACATTATGCAATTTTCAGTTTCCTTCATCAGTTTTTTTTTTTTTTTTTTTCTGGTATGCTTTTCTTTTTACTTGTTTTTGTGTTCCATGTTGAAATGTCATTTGTTAGTCCACTTGATGTGGTTCATTATATGAATGAATTTTTAGCTCATCATGTCGATATCAACCATCCCTGGAGTTTTCGAAGAGAATTATTTTCCAGAAGTGGACTTATTTATTTCCCCATCATGTCAGTTTCTCTGTTAATGAAGGAACCAAGTTTGTGCGCGTAGATTCTGATGTTCTACTTTGATGTTTTATATCTCTTTGTCATTGTTAAGGTAAGAAGAATTTAATTTGGTTGATGAAGTTGGCAGTAATGCTTCCAGTAATGCCACTAGTTCTTCTAGTAGTTGTTGTGTAACTGAACTTGAAGAAAAAACTGTAGTTTGTTTCCTTGAGAATGGTTGTGTGCATATTACCAAGACTTTTAAATTTGAAGGGTAGCTTAGAATACTCGGTGAAGCTGGTAATTTTTTTTTTAGAGGTGTAGCAGAAGTACAGATTGCAGTGAAGGAATATGAGATTAAGTTTGGATATCGTCTTATTGTTACAAAGAATGAACCTAGTATGTTCTCTACTAAGTGTACAAAAAAGACACTTGTCCTTGGAGGTTTAGGGTTTCTGTTTCCAAAAATAATTCTTATTAATCAACGATATGAAGGACTCTTTTATAGACTTGGGGAAAAACCCTAACTTGCTAGTCAAAAAAGGATGAAAAAAAAACTAAACCGACTCAAACCCTAATTTGCTATTTTTGGAAAATTTTGGCCGACCAAAAATAATGAAAGTACTCGTAAAATAAAATTATTTTCCGCAAACGGCGATCCAAACGAACTTAAATCGAAACTCTCAATTTCAAAAGATCTACATGGACCTTACAACTTTAAATCAAAAATCGAAACTCTGAACTTCGAAAAGATCAACACTGATCTTATAGATTTGAATCTCAAATTTGAAACAATACAGATTAATCAAATCGGAACTATGGATAATGTAGATTTGATCTTACCTGATCTTGATAATGTAGCTGGTTGAAAAATCGAATCACAAAAAAAAACTAACATAATCAACAAAACCGAAAAATCTGAATACTAACAAATATTACTTAAAGATTAGAGGCCATTAATATAATTTAATATATAACTTTAGTTAAAATTCAATATACCTCTATTTTTATTTTCCAATAGTGTATTACATAAATAATTTTAAGGGGTAAATTTAAAGTAGTTAACATAAATTTAAATCTCTATATTACGATATAATTTATATTTATGTCAATTTTTTTTTGAGTTTCCTATTTTACTCCTATATTTTATTATACTTTTCTATTTGTTTTGTTTACACTTTACAATAGTTTCAGATTTTAGTTATCCGAAGGGTTAGCAGACGATTTCGACACACACATCACGTTCCAAGGATAACTTGGAACATGCTTATATTTAAGCCCTCTTGCAACGATATATTTATGTTTTATACTTGTATGCTACATTGCCACCCGAATTCGTTATTCCATTTTTACATTTATCTTCTATGTTTCAACAAATTAATTACACGAACGTAGCGCTGAATTAATTTTATAAAATATAATTAGAGTTTTGTCTGCAAAAAATTTCATCTCGGTCTAGTAGGTGATAAAGATCTCTTTTGGATTTTTTTCTCTTTAATATATTTTAACTTTTTCTTTAAAAAAAAGAAGTAGGTGGGAAAGAAAACTGGAAATCAATGTACTGGACTGTAATAACAACCGTTGTGCCACCTAGAAATAAAGCTTTTCATTATTATTTTTTATGTGTAATGGTAATAATTCAAGGGATTGGTGCTTTGAACAAGAGTTTTCCTAATGCCCGTAGTATTTTTGTCAGAAAAAAAGAAGAAGAACAGTATAAACAATCCTTCGAACAACGAAAAATTAGGAACTTTTTATTAGATAACAGCTCCACCAAAACTTTCAGTCAAATGATTCAAAAAAAAAACTTTCAGTCAAAGGAGAAAATATTTTATACGGCCAACAAGATTTTCTATCTTCACCCATTCTGGCAAACCATGATAAAAGCCGGCAGTTTTGTTTTGTAGTAGGATATTGAAGAAAACAACAATTTTGCCGGCTAACTTTTAGGCCTTACACTTACAACGTTCATCGCCATTGTTTTGTCTTAAATAGGGGTCACTAGAAAAAAATGATTGGGGAATTAACTATTAAGGATTTTATTCATGACCGTTAAAATGCCATGATGGGTTATAAGAAGGCCACAATAATGGTTATGGCCTCATGGGAATGAAGGACCACTTCTTTTATGCGAAAGGGATGCAAATTCCAAAACACAGTAGTGGTTGTCAAAGCTACCCACATCTACTTTCATATTAAAATTACTAATGCGTATTAGGATTGAAAAAGAGCTGCTCCGACGACCAAAGCTCCCCATCCGATAACCTTTAACTACTCAGATCTATTCCTTTAGAGTGGATCTGAGCAGTACCCATCTTTTCTTTTAGTTTTAGCAAGTTATTTTATAAATTATCTAGGTATTTTAATGCATCTTAGTTTAGCTTTGGGATTTATCCCTCCTTGTCGGCGATAAGTTTATTTCGTCTTTATGGCGATTATTGTCTTTATCTTTATGGCGATTTTTTCTATACTTTTATTACATCTTTTGTAGGCTTTTATGATCGTTCTTTGTTAGGGTTCTTAGGCTTTAAGATCATCGATGGTGAACTCCGGCGGTCGGAATCTTCCAGACTCAAAGAAAATCACTCCTATTATGGAGTATCTCTTTCTCAAAAAGAAGAAAATCAACAAAAATAGTAGACTTATGATCTAAAAATTATTTCTTCTCTGATTTAATCGGTTCTTACATACTTTTCTAATACTTTTATGGTGTTCTTTCTCTTTTCTTATTAGAATATTTGATATTGTACTAATATTATATGAGGTTTCTTTATTACTTTTGTACCTTGATGTCTTGAAACTCTTTATAAACTTACCTTTGAATTATTAATAAAGAGTAGATCTTCTATTGAAATAAATAAATAAAAATATCACATTCAAACAAAACTTTTAAACGCTCTACTTGGAGGGTTAAGAAATAAATCTCGACCAACAATTTAAGCTGTTGTTGTACTACAACAATCTTTAAGTTCATCCACGCTACTATCCTCTCAAGTGCATTAAAACGATTCCCATGCGAAGGACTATTGGTATAACGACAGAAGACAAAACATAAGGAGTTTGACCACTTCTCAAATAAATTGCCACAAATCGATAGGGAGAAAAGGTATATATTTGGGACCAGGGGTGTTTGGACCGAAGTGTCCAAAATGGTCCTAGTCCCCAAGCTAGTTTTGTAGGGGTTACTCGGCTGTGCAGAGGAAAGCTCTCTACGTGTTTATTTCATTGATCCCAAAGGGCCATATGCCATAGAATAGAAGCTACGCGCGTTTTTACTTGGATTGTTTCGAGAGGTGGAAAACTTGTTAGGACTTATTAAATCAGAGGTGGTGAAGTTCAGAATTCGACCATGTTAGAACAATTTCAGTGGATATTGATATTTTAACCAATATATCAAGCCAACTAATTTTTATAGTACAAAAATTAGTAAATTAATTAAGTGGATCTATTTTTTATATAAATAAATATTTCTTTTAATTAGTGGAATCCGTTTTTTAAATAAATAATTTTTTGTAGTTTAGTAAGACCTATTTTTATTTTAGAATCAGTTTATATATTAAAGTATATTACAATAATTAATTTAATTAAATGTTTAAAGAAAAAATAAAATAAAATAAAACAAAACTGATTTTCTTCAACCTAGGGAGAGCTGTTTTTTAGGTTTGCTCATCCCACTGCGGGAATTTAAAATTCCCTTCCTCAAGGAATATAATTCATGGGAGTGGGATTTCATTCCCACGATTCAAACGTGTAACTATGATCAATCCTTGAATCATTTAATTTCAAAAAATATGCGCTAATCCTTTACCCGATTTTCTATAAAAAAATTTTCTTGCTAATCATTTTTTGAACCAATTATTTAGTTTAAATCTAACAAAGAATAATGCTAAAGTTGACAATACTAATATGAGGATTGTTTTATTTCAATAAGATTTAAATGTGATTTTACAATAATTTACGCTTAACTTCTTTTAATATTTCATATAAGGGATAAGATATCCGTTGACATGGTTATTCTCATGATATCTCACGATTTCGACATAAATTTTTTTTTATAAAACCCCAAAGGTAAAGTATTTGAATCTAACGTTTTGAATTAAAATATGTTCTTCTTGGAAAGCTCTACAATCCTACTAAAATTGAGCATAACAAGAGGTGTATAACACCATCATCTACTACTTTCAAAATCAAGCGTTAAAAATTAACGATTGAAATTAAAATCGGTAGATGGTGGGGTTTGGTATCTCAGAAGACACTAATTTTTGGTAGGAATATAGAGCTTAGTTAGAGGAACATTTCGACAGAAACTTAGCTTCAATATCATTTTCAATTGGGTTTTATAAAAACTTGGTGCTAAAATTATGAAATAATGTGAGAATTACCATATCATCGGATCATACCCCTTCAAATATTTTTTTAAATAGACGTTGAGTACACGTGATAGAAAAAATGAAATCACGCATGAGTGTGACACACAAGAAAGAAAATAAAACAATTAACATCACCATAGAGAATGTTATCTAACAATAATAGTTGTATCACCAAAACCATTTGTAATTTCAGTACTTGTACTTATGCCATTAGCCCCTTCAAGTGTAAGGTGGCTAGAGCAGCAACCTTCAACTTGGACCTAAAAAATATGAACCTTGGACCAAGAAACCCTAATGAAAATATTTGTAGTTTGATCCATAGTAGCAACATAGAAGACCTCCAAATATTTAAACTTTACTATCTCCCTGACTTATAGTAAAAATCAAACCTCAAGCTCTTCATTTTGCTATGCACGACTGGATTGGAGGAAAGAGATATAGAGCTAACATTGTCACATCCAAGTCCGTGAGGAGCAAGAAGATTGAAAAACAAGTCCTTCAACAACTGACAGATCTATATAAGTTCAACTGCAACAATTGCAAGTACCTTGTTTTCAGACTTAGCAGACCAATAAATTGGTTTTGATCCAAAGTTGACATAAAACCCTTTAGTGAACCTATTATATGAAATTACACTTGCCCAATCTGCATCAAATAAACCATGAAGAAGCAGTGGACCCTTTGTGAAACAAATATCTTTAAGTATCTGAAAAATATTTTCGTTGCAAGAGATGGACATCTATGATGGACCGATTTTTCGCTCCTAACACCCAGTTGGCAAGCCCCAACTTCTTGGTGCGCCACTCACTTGAGTAAATGGGTTGTAAGATTTTTGCAACAAATTTGTTCCTAAAGCTAATGCTCATCGATTTGCTTTACCTAACATGCATGCTTTGCAAGCACGATACTTTAAAAGTAAATCCATACAATCCTAACTTGATCCATGCAACACACGCCTTTTTTAGACGGATAACGTAAGATGATGCATCTGGCATGCAACACAGACTTGAAGTACTATCCAAGCATTGGCAAGCCTTGGACTGTACATGGGTCATTCGAAACTAATTTTTTGCATCCTTAATCCATCCTGGGGGTGGGATTACTTGGGTTCATTTGAACGTAAATATCTTTGCAAGAGTAATCAAATTCGTCAAACGATACTCTATTATCCTATTGTGCAGACCATTTCTCATGACTGCTACTATCATGTGATGGATGATAAAAATAATCTTGCTCGTGCCAAGGATGCAAAAACCAGTCACATGCCATACTTTTTGTGCATCATCCTTGGGATACAAGTGGCTCACATAAGTTTGGATAACTTGCAATTCAGTTGCCTCACACGTCATGGCCATGCCAATGTTGCTTAACTTAATCGTTAAAATGAACATCTAGAAGATAGGACTGCAACTACCTCATCAAAGTTACATTCATATATTGCCTCAAAAGTAATAATCAACTCTTGTCTTGCACGCCGAGACATATGATATGAATTATCTTATGTGGATTACAATCATCTTTCAATTAGATGATATTAGCAACCAAGTGCATGACGACGACCTGCTTATATACCCTCCTCCGCACACCGAAGGGATCAAGCACGATCGTAGTTCATCAACTAAAAGCTATATCGAATAAAATAAACATCTCAAGCCAATTGAGGGAAAAGTAAACACGTCCAATAAAGAACGATCATTCCAAAATGCCAAATTATGCATGTAGAATTTGCATCACAAATAATTTCCAACTCATGTCACAAGGCTAAAATATAAGTGATCGATCAAGCGTCGTAGTGTATTATTGCATTCACATCATAATGCATCATTGGTAAGCAACATACGCAAACATTCCATCTATAGTAAACAACGTAGCAACATGATGCATTCGCAGCATGATATATTCGCATCATGATGCATCCACAGGTAAGCAACATAGCACAATGTTGTGTCTCTTTGTAAGGGACATACCACAATGTTGCGTTTGCATCATAAAACATCCTCAAGTAATCAATATAAGGAAAATTATGCATTTTTCCATAGTGCATTTTCATCCAACACCCCCTCCCCATATAAGTCTTATTTACATTCCAACAAGTAGAAATTTTGGATGAGATTGATATCCATGAACTTTCATTTTTATCAAATATATCAAAATTTCAAGACTTATATAGGGAGGAGGTGTTAGATGAAAATGCACCATGGCAAAAATGCATCATTTTCCTTATATTGCTTACTTGAGGATGTTTTCTTATGCAAACGCATCATTGTGGTATGTCCCTTAAAAAGAGATACAATATTGTGCTATGTTGCTTACCCGTGAAGATGTCAAGATGATGCATCTCCTCAAGCGGCATAGGGAAAATAATGCATTTGCCCAAGCAAAATAGGAAAGATGATGCATTTCTACTGATGATGCATCAAAGGGTACACGTCACCACCAAATGGTGGACTCATTTCAAGATACATTACTTTTACCAAGTATGCATCACAAGTTCAACATGATACATCAATGATGCATATCTTTTTTTTCCAAGCTTCCTTCCCTATATATGTCTTACTAACATTTCTATACTTCAAGGATTTGTGAGGAATTTGACATCTATCAACTCCCACTTCGAGATGATGCATCATCGTGATCAATTCCGCATCATTGAGTATCGTCAAAATGTATCACTTTTACTAATTATGCATCATAAGTTCAAGATGATGCATCATTATGCTCAATGACGCATCATAAAGGGCATATCATTTCCAACTGGTGAATTTCGCATCAAAATGCATAACTTTTACAAAGTAGGCATTACAAGTCCATGATGATGCATCATTGTTCTCAATACCGCATCATAAGGGGCACACCATTGCCAAATGGTGAATTTCGCATCAAAATGCATCACTTTTATAAACTATGCATCACACGTTCAAGATGATACATCATGTTTCTCAATGATGCATCATAAGGGGTACAACATTTCCAAACGGTGAATTTCGGGATAAGATGAATCACTTTTACCAAGTGTGCATCTTAATTTCAGGACAATGCATCAATATAATTTATACGTATCCTAGAGTATGCACCATAGTCTCGATATGATGCCTCATCTCGTTCAATGACACATCACAGAGTATGTGTCATATAAAAATTACGGGGTGTTACAACATCAGTAGGATTAGATATGCTTACAGACTTGATTGGAAACATAAGAAATTTCTAGCCTAGTCTAGGTAACATAGTGTAATCCACCCACAAGAGATCTATATGTTGTGGGATCAACAATAATTGCTCAATCAGAAGTGAGTTGCAAGTGAACAACTACATGAGAAAAAAAAAGGCTTGCAACCAACCATATTAATCTTCTTAAGGAGTTCCAATATATATCTAGTTTGAGAGAGAAAAGGCCCATCATTATTTCTGTTAACTTCAAAACCCATAAAGTAATGTAAATCCTCAAGATCTCTAACAGAAAATGAGTACCAAGTTCAACAATAAAACCACTTCGAAAAAGAAGCATCATATCCAGTGCCCAAAATATCATCTACATAGAAAAGCACTATAGTGATCCTTTTAGCCAGTTTCTGAACAAATAGAGAAGTATCATCCATAGAAGGAATAAAACCCATAAATAACAACACATAAAGGAGTCTTACATACTAAACTCAAGGTGCACATTTCAGTCCATTGATGGATTTGTGAATCTTGCAGACATGAAAAAGATGATATACACCTGGAAACTAGGTGGTTTTCCATATACACCGATCCATCTAAATCGCTATGCAGAAAAGCATTCGCAATATCAAGTTGAGAGATCTTCCAATTAAAATTAACATCTAAAGACAAAATCAGTCTAGTGGTGGTAGGCTTAGCCACTGGGAAAAATGTCTCATCAAAATCAATGCCATATTGTTGATGGAAGCCCTAAGCAATAAGTCTTGCTTTATACTAATCAGCGGAACCATCAACATTATTCTTTACTCTAAAGACTCCTTTGAATCCCGGAAGGTACTGATTAGGAGCTAGGAACACTAAACCCCAAGTGCCAACATTAGTCAAAACTTCATACTCATTAGACATCACAGCTCTCTATTTGGGACTTTTATTTGCTTTACTAAATCAAGTGGGAAAGAGTTGGTTGAGATAAATCACATACTAGAGTAGAAGGAAATTTGTGGGTAGTTGGAAATAATAACCATTGTCAGCAACGGGAGGATCAGTAGAAGTTCCATTTACATAAAATGGATGATCACTAGGGAATGATATTGAAGAATGAACAATGGGAGTGATAGAGAACGATGAAAATTCAGAAAAAAAAATGGAGTAAGAGGAATAAAGTCAGAATCAGAAGCAATCAAAGAAACATACGTAAATGAAGATTCACTAAACAAAACATGTATAGATATATAAACTCTGACAAAAATAGTTCTAAATACGTATAACCCTTGTGATATAATCTATAACCAAGAAAAGTACAATGCTTACTCATAGATCGCAACTTATTTGCGGTGTAAGGTTTAAGCCATGGAAAACATGAGCATCCAAAGAATTTTATAAAGTTATAATTTGGTGGTTTGTGGAAAAAAACCTTAAAATGATAGACTGAGCTCGGGGATCTGGTAGGAATTATATTGATTAAAAAATTGGTTGTATTTAAGGTTCAACCCAAAATATAGTCGGCAAACCAGATTGAATGAGTAAGGTTCATGCAATATTAAGAAGATGTTTATGCTTGGTTTCCGTCACACCATTTTGTTCTGGTGTGTGAGCATATAGGGGTATGCAAATTCATGAAAGTTACCTTTAGAAGCTAGAAAAGACTTAATAATTTAGGAAAAAACTCACCACCCACCATCCATTCTAATTACTTGCATTCTATAAGATAGTAAATACTCAATTTGAATAACAAAAGAAACAAAAATTATCTTAAAATCAAATTTATTTTCCTTTGGAAAATCCATCAATATATTTAGTAGTCATCTATTACATTGGCTTAGTAGTAGCAACCACTAAATGAAGGTACATTGAAAGGTCCCCAAAGATTAATATATATGTGGTAACTCTAATGGTTTACTTGCATTATTACATGACATTTGAAAAGAAAGTTTTCGGATCTTACCTAACTAACAATGCTACTAAATAAAGATTGCTTATCAACACAAGAAATATGTAAAAGCTTACAAACTTGTTGAGGAGTCTGGAAGGGTGAATGGCCTAGGCGTTTGTGAAGAATTTTACTTGAAATGGTGATGCTATCAAACGTAGTGGGTGTGGAAGTGGAGTTACTATTGAAGTGAATGGGATAAAGACCATTCTCATGTGTCCCTTGTATAAGAATCTTCCCAGAGGATAGATCCTTCACAGAGAAGCCATGGGAGGTAAATGTTAATGCATAATTGTTGTCACATGTAAATTTATGAACTAACAACAAATTATGTGAAAAGTGTGGAACAACATGGATGCTATTATGCTTAAAATAATGATCACCAACATGTTTATGAGAGTTAATAGAGTAAGTAATTTATATACCTTGCCAACTGGCAGTAGAAATCACCTCATAACCGTCACGAGGAGAATTATATATAAGAGAATCACAATCAAATTTAATGTGGTTGTTTGCTCAAGAATCAGCATACGAAGGTGCATAATCTTCATCATGAATTGAAGCAGAAACAAGCATGATATGGATATTTATAGGTGGTAGTCTACCTTGATATTTAAACTTAAGCCTTTATGTACACTCCAAGGCAGAATGACCAATATTAGAACAAATCTGACTCTGTAATTTCTCACAAGAATCAGTCAATGTTGGAGGATTAAAAGTGTAGTTCCTAAAAAAAATAATCCGGTATACCTATACCACCTCTACCTCTATATCCATTGAAAGAAGATTGATAATAGGTAGGCTGGTAAGATCTCATAGCAACAAATGCCTTAGCCTCATTTTCCAATTATCATTAAATTCTCTGATTAATAACAATCTCTTAACTTAATAAAAAGTTATGAAGTTCACAGTTTATTTCTTATTCTAATTGAAGTAACAAAATAAGAGTAATTATTTGACAATGTTGGAGAATATTCCTGTAACAGTGAACAAGCCAAACAGAAGCTTGAAAGTAGTTAAGGGTTAGAACAGATAACACACTTCAGACAATCACACAAGCACAGAGAGATGGAGTCGCCTGTTCAACAGACTTCCCTTAACTCGATATTTGTCAGGTACACCTTTAGAAAGGTGTTGCTATACCTTTAGAGATGACAAATCGAATCCAGGATAAAACCACCTGATACCAACCCAGTTAGCAAAACTCGTTGGCCCGTTGTGAACTTAACAGTAGAAGAAGATGAAAAAATAAACTAGTGCGCATACAAAACAAGAAGAGGGGAAAAATCGTCAGGTCAGTGGCTGCGACTGGGATAAGTAAAAATATGACTTTTGTTTTTCTTTTAAAGAAGAAGAAGACTGTTGAATTTTCAAACGGTCAAAAATCAATTAATTAAACATATTTAATTCGAGATATTTAATTAAAAGATTTTGTTTATTAAACCTGATTTAATTTTATAAATTCAAAACGGTAAAATATTTAATGTACAAAATTAAAATATAAAACCGTTGGATCTTTGATGGGTACACGTATGCACTCGCAGGCACATGCAAAGGCTCACCAATGGTCACACCAATGGTCACGCCAAGGCTCACACCAAGGGTCACACCAAGGATCGCACCAAGGCTCGCACCAATGGTCACACCAAGGCTCGCACCAATGGTCACACCAAGGCTCACACCAAGGCTCGCACCAAGGCTCGCACCAATGGTCACACCAAGGGTCGCGCCAAGGCTCGCGCCAAGGCTCACACAAAAGCACACGCAAGCCCGCGGCCCGTGGTGCTTCGGTACGAAGCACCGCACATGTGTGCATTTTCCCACTAGTCAATTTCCTAAGTCCATATCCAATCCACTAGTTCTTTTTTCTTATATTGAACGTTTGTGGTAAAGAGGATAAACTTCCTCCTTGGTTTGCCCAATATGGGACAAACCAAAGGTTTCTCATTCACTAAGAAGTGAAAATTGATGGCTCTATTTTTTCCACCCCAAGTTTGGACTAGTGACCCTAGATCCCACTAAGATATATTAAGTAACAAAATTCATTTTAAGTAAGAAATCCATTTTTAATTCTAACAATCCCCCACATGAATGAAGAAAGCGATAAATCAGAAAACCGGAAAACGAGAAATACCTCTTAAGCAATAGGTGTCCATAAGGAATTGAACCTCTGCTTAGTGAGAAGTACCGGAACTACTTGATGGTCAGTGAACGTCATGTCTTGAACTGCCATGGTTTGGTGTAATTCATCAATACTCCTTATGCGAGATATCTCTCAAGAGTGCTGTTAAGTTCACGTCGTTGTGTCCGTTTTGGCCCTGGACATATTGATAGACACATTTTAGTGTCTAAATTACACCTTAATTTCTAGTGA
>JAJJMC010034308.1:266-72747 GCA_023531435.1 Papaver californicum | reverse complement strand
CTCATGCTTAGGATTTACAATTATTCTTTTAGGAAACATATTTTTGGAAAACTTGAATTAAATTGTTAAAAAGAATTACATGATTAATCACATGAACTGTTAGAAATAACTGAATCCTGATTCCTAGTTTTATCCATATTTTCTAAAAATCATCTCTAGTGTATTTTCCTGATTTTTATTAGTTTAGGTTAAGTCCAATATTTTCTAAAATCATTACCTTCACAAGTTCGAGAATCGAACCTCTCTTTTTACCACTATATAAAACCACATCACATATCCCGTTTCTCATAATGCTCTAGAGAATCAGCTCAGTTCTCATAGGAAGCGACCCACTTCCTCATTCAGATAAGTGAGTTCTATCAAGAGTGTTAACTGCTACACCCTATTTCAATCTTAAATTGAAACTATAGAACTCATTAAGACTTTATTATAAGCCATCCTCATATGCAGTCACACTATCACGTCTACACCGTAGGGAAAGGACAGAGAAAATAATTCCCTGATAGTGTTTAATTTTTACCCGCCACAAATTAGTTGTCTCATTCAAAACCTTGATCTTGGGATCTCCAGTCAGCAAGGTTGAGTATCCTTCATGGCAAGTTTTCATTTATGAGCTTAAGCCCCATCCCCCTCGATGCATTACTAACTATCTCCTTGGACAAGCCTTTCGTCAAAGGATCCGCGATATTCTCCTTAGACCTCACAAAGTCAACAGAAATAACGCCAGTTGAGATTAGTTGTTTTAGAGAATTGTGTCTTCTCCTAATATGAATAGATTTTCCGTTATAGTTGGTGTTTTTAGCATTAGCTATTGCAGCTTGACTATCACAATGTATAGATATAGCTGGCACAGGCCTATGCAGAGAGGAATGTCTTCTAAAAAACATCTTAGCCAAGCGGCTTCCTCTCCTGCTTTATCTAACGCAATAAACTCGGATTCCATAGTGGATCGAGCGATACAGGTCTGTTTGGAACTCTTCCAAGACACTGATCCACAGCCTAGAGTGAATACGTATCCACTCGTAGACTTAGACTCCTCTGAGTCTGCTATCCAGTTTGCATCACAGTATCCTTCAAGAACAGCAGGGTGTCTTTCATAACTTAAACGATAGTTTAAAGTGTATTTAAGATACCTCAACACTCTGAAAAGTGCATCCCAATGTTCATGTCCTGGATTACAGGTATACCTACTTAGTCTACTCACAGCATAGGCAATGTCTGGTCTTGTGCAGTTCTTTAAATACATCAGACTTCCTATGACTCGTGAATATTCAAGTTGCGAGACTCCATTGCCTTTGTTTTTCTTGAGTTTGCAAGAAGGGTCAAATGGAGTACTTGCAGGTTTACTATCAAACTGGTTTAAATTTCTTAAGAACTGATTCAACATAATGAGATTGACTAAGACTGAATCCATTAGACTCCTTTCTAATTTTCATCCCTAGGATTACATCAGCAGGACCTAAGTCTTTCATGTCAAAGTTCTCACTCAACATGTTCTTAGTGGAATTAATGATTTCTAAGGTTGTGCCTAGTATAAGCATATCATCAACATACAAGCATAAAATCACACATGCATCATTTATAGATTTATTGTACACACATTTGTCAGCTTCATTTATTTTAAATCCACTAGAGAGCATTACATGATCAAATTTTTCATGCCATTGTTTCGGTGCTTGTTTCAAGCCATATAAAGACTTTTTAAGTCTACACACTTTGTTTTAATAACCCTTCACTACAAAGCCTTCGGGTTGGTCCATATAAATTTCTTCATCTAATTCACCATTTAGGAACGCAGTTTTCACATCCATTTGATGTTTTCTAGGTTATGAATTACAGCGATTGCAATTAGCATCCTAATGGAAGTAATTCTAGTGACAGGTGAATAAGTGTCAAAGAAATCTACACCTTCTATTTGTTTATAGCCCTTAGCTACTAGTCTAGCTTTATACTTTCCATAGTTCCATCTACCTTACGTTTTCTCTTGAAGATCCATTTACAGCCTATGGGTTTGCACCCTGGAGGTAAATCTACTATCTCCCAGGTTTCATTCTGAACAATAGAATCCATCTCACTAATAGTGTATTCTTTCCACCATGGAGCTTCAGACGAAGTCATGGCCTCTTTATAGGTTTGTGGATCAGTTTCAACTAAATAGGTTATGAAGTCTGGCCCAAAAGATTTTTCTATTCTAATTCTTTTGCCTCTTCTAGGTTCATAAACAGATTCATCTTCTTTTATCGGTAAAATATGGCTAGATGAAGGGACATCTAGGGGATCATCACATATCATGCGAGATTCAGATTTCAACGGAAACACATTTTCAAAAAATATAACATCCCTAGATTCCATAATGGTGTTCACACCAATTTCTGAGTTTTCAGAACTCACAACCATAAACCTATAAGAAGTGGTGTGTTCGGGATATCCTATGAAGACACAATCAACTGTTTTAGGTCCTATTTTAGTCCTCTTAGGTGGAGGAATAGAGACCTTGGCTAAACACCCCCACACTTTGAGGTATCCATAAGAGGGTTGTTTGCCTTTCCGTAATTCATACGGAGATTTGACTGATCCTTTAAGGGGCACTCTGTTCAGGATATAGCAAGCTGAGAGGACGGCCTCCCCCCACAAGTTCGTTGGTAGTCCTGAACTGATTAACATGGCATTCATCATCTCCTTAAGGGTTCGGTTTTTCCGTTCAGCCACTCCATTTGATTGTGGTGAATAAGGAGGAGTTACCTCATGAATAATGCCATGTTGTGCACAAAGGTCTCCTATAGGAATTACATATTCACCCCCACGGTCAGATCTAATGGTTTTAATTGTGGTGTTCAATTGGTTTTCTACTTCTAATTTATATAATTTAAATGCTTCTAAAGCACCATCTTTCCCTTTAAGCAAGTAAATATGACAATATCTAGTACAGTCATCTATGAAAGTGACAAACCATTTTTTACCACCTCTAGTTTGGATTGATTTCATATCAACTAAGTCTGAGTGAATTAACTCTAAGGGATTAGAATTTCTGTGGACATTTTTCTTAAAGGGCTTCTTTGCATATTTTGATTCTACACAAACTTCACATTTATGTTCATATTCCAAATTTAATTTTGGAATGCAGCCAGAGTTTGCCAATTTGTTCATTGATTTATAATTTACATGACCAAGTCTACCATGCCAGATATTCAATGAGACAACAACATAAGAAGAATCAATTTTATTAACTTCAACATAGGTTACAGATAATTTGTATAGGCCTTCAGCCTTATATCCCTTTCCCACAAAATCATTTCCCTTAGTGATAATCACTTTTCCAGACTCAAATACAATCTTAAAGCCCTTATCATCTAGCACACCACTTGAAACGAGATTCTTGCAGATGTCTGGTACATGTAAAACTTCATTCAATATGAGGATTTTCCCAGAGGAGAGCTTCAACGAAACTTTTCCTTTTCCTGCAACCTGTGCTGCAGATGAATTACCCATATAGAGTTTTTCTCATTCTCCTACCGTCTGATAGGAGGTGAACATGTTTTTACTTCCGCAGACATGTTTGGTAGCTCCAGAGTCTACCCACCAGTCTCTCACATTGGTAATTAAGTTAACCTCAGACACCGTACCAGAAAACTCATTTTTACTACTTTCAACTAAATTTACATTTGATTTCTTAAAATTTGCATCTTTGCGTTTTCTACAATGAATTGCCATATGGCCAGACACACCATAAACATAACATGCTCCCTTAATTTTACCAATAATAGATTTTGGTTTTTGAAATGTACCTTTTCTTTGCGGGCCAGGCTTGCGCTTGTTGTGGTCCAGACGCAAATTTGTGTTCGATGACGTGAGCTTTGTTTGACATGTCTCTTGCAGAAGAAACATTCTTGTCCTTTGAACACAACAATTCTTCAACTTGGATTTTCTTGCCCAATTCTACCATGGAAATTTCACCAGTTTCATGCCTTAGTCTTCTCTTGTATTCAGCCCAGGAATTTGGCAATTTTTCAATAACAGCAGAAACTTGAAATGTTTCTTCAATAACCATTCCTTCAGCAATTATTTCATTAATAATTTTTTGCAGCTCCAGAAACTGATCAACCACTGATTTATCATTCATCATTTTATATTCCAGAAAACGTGCAACCAAGAATTTTTTACTTCCTGCTGTTTCTGCTTCATATTTATCTTGTAGTGCAGTCCATAGATTATAAGCATTGAAATTATCCTTAGCATTGTAAAGATCATATAGAGCATCTTCTAGGCAGTTTAAGATATGATTTTTGGCCATATAATTACTTCTCTTCCAACTTTCTAAGTCCTGTAATTTTTCAGGTTCATTCAGAGACTCATCAAACGGCTTCAGAACCATATCATCTAGCATTTGGAAACTCAGGAAAAATAACATTTTTGACTGCCATCTCTTGAAGTCCTTTCCAGAAAATTTTTGAGGTCTGTCAACATCAGTCTTCACCATTGTTACAGAAGTAAATTTTGAAATTAAGCAAATTATCGAGTTAAGAATGTTGGAGAATATTCCTGTAACAGCGAACAAACCAAACAGAAGCTTGAAAGTATTTAAGGGTTAGAACAGATAACACACTTCAGACAATCACACAAGCACAGAGAGATGGAGTCGCCTGTTCAACAGACTGCCCTTAACTCAATATTTGTCAGGTACACCTTTAGAAAGGTGTTGCTATACCTTTAGAGATGACAAATCGAATCCAGGATAAAACCACCTGATACCAACCCAGTTAGCAAAACTCGTTGGCCCGTTGTGAACTTAACAGTAGAAGAAGATGAAAAAATAAACTAGTGCGCATACAAAGCAAGAAGAGGGAAAAATCGTCAGGTCAGTGGCTGCGACTGGGATAAGTAAAAATCTGACTTTTGTTTTTCTTTTAAAGAAGAAGAAGACTGTTGAATTTCAAATGGTCAAAAATCAATTAATTAAACATATTTAATTCGAGATATTTAATTAAAAGATTTTGTTTATTAAACTTGATTTAATTTTATAAATTCAAAACGGTAAAATATTTAATGTTCAAAATTAAAATATAAAACCGTTGGATCTTTGATGGGCACACGTATGCACTCGCAATGGTCGAGCCAAGGCTCACGCAAAAACACACGCAAGCTCCGCAAGCCCGCGGTGCTTCGGTGCGAAGCACCGCACATGTGTGCATTTGCCCACTAGTCCATTTCCTAAGTCCATATCCAATCCACTAGTTTTTTTTCCTTATATAGAACGTTTTTGGTAAAGATGATAAATTTCCTCCTTGGTTTGCCCAATATGAGACAAACAAAGGTTTTTCATTCACTAAGAAGTGAAAGTCGATGACTCTATTTTTCCATCCCAAATTTGGACTACTGACCCTAGATCCCATTAAGATATATTAAGTAATAAAATTCATTTTAAGTAAGAAATCCATTTTTAATTCTAACAAACAAAACCGAAAGTATAATAACAACCATTTTAGTATCAGAAATTGGAGATCCGGTATCCGCTAATTCATTGGATCTGTTAGAAGAGAAGAGACGAAATTAACACCTTGGCTGATTCTTTGTAGTCTGGTACGCAGTTAAATAACATGAGTACTTGAAAATTTAGAGAATCTTTGCTCTATAATCTTCCACAATCCACGAGATGTAGATGCACCAGCAACATAACCAATTACAGTATCAGAAATCATAGATTAAATCCAAATAATTAGCGTAGAATCCTCCTTCCCTAATCAGTGAACACATGATCGAGAATCTGATTATTAACATTATCTCGTGTGTATATTTTTCCAGTACATGGAAAAGTACTATCAATGTACTTAGAACTCTTGAAATTTCCCAAACGATGGTGTTATCAAAGCCTTCCAAGTAAGATAATTATCAACCTTGTGTTTGAGAAGAATGATGTTGGAGATGGTGCCGAGAGGTAGAGAAGCAATCTAACAATAGTGGGATCCATGAAAAACAAAATCGAAGAAGAAACAAATCAAAATCAAGATCATAAAGTAGATAATGAGAGAAACAATCAACAATTTCAGGAAATTTGAAATAGAAAAAAATTGGTAAAGATCAAACAAAGCGACTATGAAAAAGAATTAAATAATTTGAAGATTAGAAACTTTAAGGTGAAATGATGTAAGAACAACCAAGAAACTAAAAAACAGAATGAAGGAAACACATAAAAAAAATGAAGATACGAATTGCAGGATCGAAGTACAAAATGCTCTTTACACAACTGATACCATAATGACATTACAAATAACTGTTGTTATAAGAGAAAATAAAAATGACTCACATTAACTCAGCAGACAAATTCAACGTCTGTCAAATAGACATTGAGTACACATGATAAACACATGAAACCACACACAAGTGTGACACACACGAACACACATAAAAGTAAACAAAACGAATAACAACACCCATAAAGAATGAAGTGCAACACCACCTGTTTTATCACCAGACCATTTGTAGTTTCAGTACTACTACTTATGTTATTGCAATTAAAATTGGTCGATAGCGAGGTTCGGCACTAATTTTTCGTATAAATGTCGAGATTCCTAAAAAAAAACATATTACGAGACAATTAGCTTCAAATTCAACATCATTAGGGTTTATAAAAAAATTAACGTCAAAATTATAATATAATGTGAAAATAACCATATTATCAGGTTTCCCCCCAAAATTTTAAGAAAGAAAAAAGAAAAAAAAAGTGTCAATCTATATTTGAGGGACTGAATGTATACTATTGACAAATATTGTTTAATATTTATATAGAAAAGGTAAACTACTAGACAATAGTAATAGCTTCTATAAGAACGACCGTGTTTCAATTTGAAAAATCATCGGTATCGAAGACTAATCTGAAGCAGAAAGAAAGTCATTATTTAGAATCAAATAGGTTTAAATTTTCCCATTTAATGGTCGTTTTTGGCCAACCTATCTAAAATAAGTTTTACACCCTCCGTCCCATGAATCTATTTTAGGTTTGTACAATTTTTAAGTATAACACGGGAGAGAATACCATTTCAGTATTTTTTTTCTTGTCTACTATTTTGTGTTAAGATTTCGTATTGACATACCTCATAAACTAAAAGACATATATTTATAAATGTTATACCGTGAATTTAGTATTGACACACACAATGAATACAAATATAAATACCAAATCTTTATATTTCTTAGAGAAATTTAATAAAATTAGTTATTAGTAAGGATTTATTTAGAAAAATAATATATAAAAATGAGAAAAATTCATCTATCATGGGATAAAAAACAAAATAATGATCATCTTACATGGAATGGAAGGAGTATTTTTATCAGCTTACTCGAACAACAAACCTATCATATTGTATAATTAACCGCATTTATATAGCTCGGACCCAGTTGAAAAAGAGTCCACTCCTCCCTAGTCCTTACCAAAAGACAAACCCTTGCCAAAAAGAAAGAAAAAAATGAAAGGAAAGTCTCTCATCAAACGAGTCCCAGATCACGTGGTGCTGGTTTTGACTGCAAAGTGTAAACTGTTGAGTCCTCCTGTAATCCGATTAAATGATTAACTTGTGGTTACTAGTTAATATATCACTCCGCTTATAAATTTTTAGGGTATGATTATATGCAATTTATTTTTTATAATAGACTTTTTTACTGTGAATTTTGTATTTATCAGGATGCCATCTGAATAAATCAGTCTCTCTAAACCAATGCACCAAGTTTCCTTCACCAAAAGCCGCGATTCAATTGCAAAAACACAACGTAGAAAAATATAAAGGACCCAAAATAAGTGGTTTTTGTTTTGCCCGTAGAGCGTGGAGTAATCTAATATTTGGTGATTGTGATAAATGTCACTTAATTTAGACTCTCTAGACCAGTGTAAGACCGAGATTTTCAATTTTGGTCCTTAACTGATACGAGTCTCTTAATCTTCATGACATGAAATCAAATCGAGAAACTCGCCGAGACGACCATGATTCGGCCGAGATCTTACTGAAACAAGTTTACTATATAAATATCAAATCTAACCAAAAAAACTCTATTTAAAAAAAATAAATTGGTATTGTATTTTATATATATACAATCTCAACACATGTAAAATGTGCAAAATACTTAACATATATATAACAGGTATAAAATATTGGAAAACAATATATATATATATATAATATGAATTTTAAGATTTTAAGAAAATAAATAGATTCTTGTTTTTTTTTATGAATGAAAAAACTCATTAGTCCCACATTGGAGAGTTTCTAGTCTTAAGCTGTTTTAAGAGACTATATAAAATTATTAGTCCCACATCGGGAAGATCACTCTTCTTAAGTAGTACTAGGTTATTATATAAACAAGCTCTTTTCTCAACCTAAAGAATCAATCCAAGGAAAAAGGGTTTCTCTATATTTTTGGAGAGACCAAAAGAAAAATATTTTTCTATTGTTTTTCTTAAGCTTTCGTGATTTTCCTTGAGGGTTTTTTCGGAGTTTCCAAGCTCAAGTTGAGCATCTACTACGAGTGCTAGTAGTAGGTGTAGTAGGGTGTTTTATCCTGGAGGCATCCGCCCTGTGGAGGCTATAGCATCACTCTTGAGTGTAGCCGGACGCTAATGTCTTAAGGACATCGTGTTGAACACGTGACTCACTCTGTTTTCCAAAGTTTTGCCATGTTGCTGTTGCGGAGATCTGGAGAGCTTATCCGTTTCGTCAAATCGATCACTTCCAATACAAAAAAGCTAAGTATCAATAACTTTTGTTTATTTGAAATTTCTTCATTTTCATTATTGCGCCCAACAATCTTAAGACATTAGCTTTAGTATTAATAAAAAATGAATACTCGATTTGTGAATCGTTGACGTTGATATTATATTGGAAAACAAAGGATATTAATTGTGAAGTGAAAAAAAAAATTGAGTTTTTTGGTCAGCTGTAGAGTTTCGAGTATATCTCTTAACTTATAAGGAATTTCTACAAATCCTTTTAACCTATTATAGTAGACATCCTGATAGTTATCCACACCAAATTTCAGAATTTTTGGAGTTGTAAAAGTATTTTTTAGGCATTTTACAAATCTGAGAAACGTTCCTGAAAAATTCTGACGGGTAGAAAAATATTGTTGACTAAATTAGTTTTTCTGGGATAACCATGTGTTTTTTGAAATTGTGATTCAATCGAAGTTTGTAGATCTAGATGTTATCTTCAAAACTCATTTTTTATTTTCCGATTCGGAATAGTGGTTTGTGAGATATGGTGTTTGTAAAAACGTTGCGTATGTTTGTCCAGAATATCAATAAATGTATCTAAGCTCTAGATTAGTATGAGATCTTGCAACCATTTACAGTGGTACTTTTCACCTTGGATATGACATGAAAAACCGGTACTAGTGAGTGCTTTTATCCATGATAGACTTGAGATTTCAATTTAGTTGAAATATTTATCATAAACAACTTAGAGCAAGTAACAGATTGATTTTTGTGACTTAAAGTGATAATCTCTTATATGTGTTAGATTAGTATCACATTGCTAATGAATAAGATGTTAGATCAGTTGTTATGAGTTATCCATTGTGTTATAAATCACTTTGATTATATGTGCTTTGTGTAGTATCAATTGGCGTGAACATGATTAGTTAATAATTGTGTATTAGCAATTTCTATGGTGATTTCTAAATCATTTCAAATATGTTACCTTTCGTTGAAAATATGAGAATCATAATACACTAGTATACCATAGTCATATGGATAGTGAGGTATAAAGTATCTTTTAGTAACTAGTGCAACAAGAAGGTTAAGTGATCAAATGTGCTTGAATTGATACGTATGTACACAAAAATTGTTTAGGGTTTTTTTTACCAAGTTTTGTTACTTACTTATGATAGTGATAGTCTAATGTGAAGAGAGACTTAAGTAATTTGATAACTATGTGTTCGCAATAAATATTTTGATAAGATGATCACTTATAATATCTTGATAATTTTATATTACCTATGACGAATGAAAGTATCAACCAATTTTTTGAATCCTAGTTGGTCAGAAGTTTTATCATCTTAAGTTGAATGATAAATTTAGTTTTAATCTATGATAACTTTTTTTTTTTAGTTGTGTGCTTATCTCCTCGGAATAAGAGAATTGTATATTCAAATTTGAATGGAACAATTGACATTCTTACTGTGTTAAGTAATTTTAATTTTTAGTGGAGATGATAAAAAGAATTGGTTGGTAAATGCCAGAAGTGCTGGAACGTGTGCTCCAGAAAAGGCATGTTTTATCTTCTACCAGGAATGGAAAAGATTAAAAGCATTTTCATGAACAATTCAACTATCAAAATAGTTGAAGAAATAGGTAAATGATGTGCAAGGCCTGTCAGGTATGGACATTAATTAGATTATGATATCATTCTCAATATGTGCATTGCGAATTAAAACTAGTGCCAAATGTTATCTACCTAAGTTACTATGAAATGTTATACTTGGAAATATGGTCTTGTGATGCTTTGAATGTTAGCTTAATAGAACAAGACAACAATAGATAAAAGGGAAAATCGTCAATGAATTGAGAATGAATACATGAGCATGTTAAATCATAATGTTGGTATAGAGTACCATTATATGGTGTGTCTTAGTTAGATGCAACCTAAAAGACACATAATTGTAGTTTCTTATGTTGAGAAATCCTGATAACTGTGGGGGGCCTTATGTCTCAACTGTGGGGTATAAGATGGAAACAAGTGTTTGTTTGATTTCTCAAGTAGATTCATAGAACACCCTAGACTTATATGTGCCCTACCCTGGAGACCTCAATTGGGGTTCTAAGGTGAGAATGAAGAGTCGACTTCTTTAGCAAATCATTGCATATGATCACCAAAACTGTAGTATGATAATTTGAAAGTTTTGAAGCTAACAACATTTAACTAAAGTAAATTTTATTGTTGAGGATGTTGAGTTCTCGATAATAGTTTTCTGAGGTCGGGGTTCTCACACGAGATTGAATAAGTCAGACAGAGACTTAATTTTGTGAAATTGTTGTTAGAGAATAAAGTAGTAATCTTTTGGCACATACTCACATGACTCTAAAATTACTACATCAGGTATTGTTTGCCATTATTGTCAGTATGCTACATTAGATGGATGTTGAGACATTATACATAAATGATTAGCCAAAGGTGGATAAACCTTAAGGGTTTGGTTAGCGTTAGGGGTACAAACTGATTACACCTACATATACTTGACCTGAACCAAGATGTAAGTCAATGACCTATAAATATTATTATGTGATGATGATGAATACTAGTAATGTACACTAATGAATTTGATAGTGTATTTACACTAAATCAATTGAAGGTGCATATGTTTAGCATGCCTTTGTTACGTGTTTTACAACCACTAACAATTTTTGTTGTTTAAAGTTTGACAGGAAACTAATATGTTGTTGAAGTGGTCTAAAGGATCAGAAAGAACCAAAATCAAATTTTGATGATATAGTTTCTGTCAAATGTGTGTTGTAAAATAGGTGTGCATGTTTCCCAATTTATCCTGGATAATTACAGGGTTGCTCTGATCACAGGACCAGAAAATTGGGATGCTTGAGGTACATATTTAATTTCAAATATGTGATATATATTGCACCAATCTTTGGAGGAAGATGTAATGACCGTACTAGTAAGTAGTACATGTATCTTGTGTATGCCTTATATGCTTTACAACCACTAGAAAACATGTGATGTTTGTGATTTGATTGAAAGACTAAGTTGTTGTAGCCAAGCATGATCCAAAAGTTCATTGGAACCAGAAGAAATTCTGACGGGAATGGTCTTTGTCAAACTTGATGCGTTTAATGTGTGTTGTAAATGTGCAGTGAATTAGGTGTACAAATATACTTGTGATCCCAGTAGAATTAATGGGATGATCTGATCAGAAATTTGAAGTACCTGAGGTACATTTTAAATTGTGTATGTGCATGATACATATTACACTGACCTTAAGAGATGTTGTGATTTCAGGCTTTGGAGAATCTTAGCCTATGTGTGTACTCTCTTAAGATGTATAATTAGTTGGAAATCCTCCAACACACATGAAGAACTCGTCTGAGATGAAATCAGAGTTCGTTTGCTTAAATTAAAGCATAAGAGGAAGGTGAATTGCTAAAACCCTTTTGTTGGGTATTCCTCTGTGACTGAAGCTTGTGGCCACCACTGCTGAATCTCAATTGACTATGTGAGTCTAAATTAAATGAGCAATGGAAAAGTCTAGACAAACTCAGAGAAGGATAATTCGGTAAGACAACTACTCTCTAATGACGTGATTTTTATAGACTTAGTGAAGTCAAGACAAAAATCATTGGATCCTTTGGCGGAAGGATAATCTAGAGAGATAGTTTGTTATTGCATCGAGGGGGATGGGACTTAAACTCAAGAAATAAAATTGCCATGAAGGACACTCAACCTTAGTGACTGGAGATCCCAAGATCAAGGTTCAATGAGACAACTAATTTGTGGTAATTAAAGGTATGCACTATCAAGAGAATTAAATTCTCTGTCCCTCCCTATGGTGCATTGTTGTGATAGTGTGACTGCATGTTAAGGATTACTTTTAAGAAGTTTTAATGAGTTCTGTAGTTTTAATTTAAGATTGAAGTGGGGTGTAGTAGTAACACTCTTGATAGAACTCACCTATCTGAATGAGGAAGTGGGCCGCTTCCTATGAGAATATGAGCTGATTCTCTAGAGCATTCTGAGAAACAAGATATTTGCTCAGTGCCAAAATGAGCACAATGGCACGAGCTTGACAGCAACCTTGGAGATATCATGCGTGGTGGTTATCGCGAATTACATCAAACGTTAGCAGTTCAAGACATCGTGTTCATTGTCTCTAGCAAGTAGTTCCGGTAATCTCTCACTAAGCAAAGGTTCAAGACCTCATGGATACCTCTGCCTAAAATGGTATTTCCTACGTTTTATGTGATTTTCGTTTTTTTATCGAGATTTAATTCATTTTGAGAAAATAAGTTTTATGTTGTTTTTTATGGTCTTGGTATTACTGATACTTAGGACCTAAGGGTCACTAAGGGATCACTGGCTCATTTTCACTTTGGTGGACGGAACCTTTAGTCCCACTATGGGAAACTAAAGATAAAAGCTCTCTATACTATTATGATTTATGCAATCAATAGTATGACCCTGGGGTCAACACACTTTTGTGTGAGGGAGAGGACGTTGGAATGGCTAGTATGATTTCAATACACACGGTTTGGCTGATTGTTCAGTCAGTTCGATCGAGTCGTGGAATTGGGGTAATGATTTACCAAGATCTATTTATGTTTTTCATGTTTTATTTAGGTTTTTCATTCATGTGGGGGATTGTTGGAAAATAATATATATAAAATATGAATTTTAAGGTTTTAAGAAAACAAATAGATTCTTGTTTTCTTTTATGAATGAAAAAACTCATTAGTCCCACATTGGAGAGTTTCCAATCTTAAGCTGTTTTAAGAGACTATATAAAATTATTAGTCCCACATCGGGAAGATCACTCTTCTTAAGTAGTACTAGGTTATTATATAAACAAGCTCTTTTCTCAACCTAAAGAATCAATCCAAGGAAAAAGGGTTTCTCCATATTTTTGGAGAAACTAAAAGAAAAATATTTTTCTATTGTTTTTCTTAAGCTTTCGTGATTTTCCTTGAGGTTTTTTCGGAGTTTCCAAGCTCAAGTTGAGCATCTACTACGAGTGCTAGTAGTAGGTGTAGTAGAGTGTTTTATCCTGGAGGCATCCGCCTTGTGAAGGCTATAGCATCACTGTTGAGTATAGCCGGGCGCTAATGTCTTAAGGACATCGTGTTGAACACGTGACTCACTCTGTTTTCCAAAGTTTTACCATGTTGCTGTTGCGGAGATCTGGGGAGCTTATCCGTTTCGTCAAATCGATCACTTCCAATACAAAAAAGCTAAGTATCAATAACTTTTGTTTATTTGAAATTTTTTCATTTTGATTATTGCGCCCAACATAAAATTTAAGAATAAAGATTCTTAGATTTCAATAAAAATTTCTCCAAGGTAAAATTGTCTCTGTGTCTCGATCCCTGGCCGAGACCCGAAGTTTCTGTCTTGTTTAATTATTTATTATCCTGTTTGATTGTGGAGTATCTAACAAAATTGCCTGTTTATTCCAAATAGTTTGTAATTTAAGACTACGGATTCAATTCTCGACGGCTTTACTATCTCCGACATAAAACATTTATCCATATACAATCTTGTAGATTATTATGCGCTTTTGCTTGAATGATTCACTGATCAAAGTGCTAATTAAACATTTGAATGTACATAATCGTGATTTCATCCTTGGATAATTAGCTTACTGAACAAAAATCCACAACTAAGTTATAGCAGATGGTTAAAAACACATTTGATTTAGTTTTACACAGACAGTTTAGATAAAATTTTGACAATGAAAATTAGACCTAATTTACTGCATGTTTGTTGTTAAGTTTGTTAGGATGACTCATCCGATGGTCTCTATTTCCCGACCAATATGATCGTAAAACATCTAATGTGGACTGTCTATTCGTCTCTACTAGTGTTTAGTCAATAACTCGTGTTTATATTTTTTTGTTTTTTTATAGTTAAGTGACTCTTTACTAATTAATGAACTCACGACTCTTTCATAATAGCACGATATTCTCAAATTCTCACAAAATTAAAAACACCACGAAGTTTCATTTTATCTGGCAACAAACACTGAATATCTCGTAGGCAATTTTCTTTTTTTTACTATACAAAGAGTGTTAGTTAATCAAAGTCATTTGTTTAATTGATTATTGAAAAAACAGGGTAACAACCTGATGCTCTTGCGAGATTTTTGTTTTTTGTTTTTAGAGAGAGAAGAAAGAAAGAACAAGTTGTCTAGTAGTGGAAGAAGAAAAGGAAGGAGAGAGTGTGTTGTGGAGCGAGAGAGAGAGATCTTGAGAAGAAATTACAAATACAAAATACAAAAAAAAGAAATAAGATAAGAGAACGGGAATTCAGGTTGAGAACAAACAAGTATTTGATCTTTTTAAAAAAGAAAATTAGATCCGAAACAATCGTTGTAGAAGAGAAAGAGAGAAGGAGAAATAATAATAATAGATAACAATCTTCTGATTAAAAATCGGAGTATTGTTTTTAGGGTAACAACCAATTTTATATAAACTATCTTCTTCTTTCTATCAAACTTAATATTAGGGTTTTTCCTACTTCCCACTACTAAGACACAGGACAAGAGTGTGAAGAGGGAGAGTATAAGATTTTCATCTCAAGTTATATTTTTCAAGAAAATCTCGGTGAATTATTGACTATTTTTTAGTTCAATAAATTTTGGTTTGGGGGGTACGTTTTCTCTGTTTGAGTTCCATTATTACTCAAGTGTGCTGAAAAAGGTAAAAAAACAAATCAATCTGGAATAGTTGTTTGTTTTAATTTCTAGAGATATTTATTTTGGGGATTTTATTTTAATTGATTGGGGGTTCTATTACTCACTGTTTAATATAATTCCATTATTGCCATTTTGTGATTTCAGGAAAATCAATCAATGCAAGAGATGGAGAAAAACTTGGATTCACAACTTGATTCACCACTATGGCATGCTTGTGCTGGAGGGATGGTGCAAATGCCGAATGTCCATTCCAAGGTGTTTTACTTTCCGCAAGGTCAAGCGGAGCACGCTCATGGGAATGTTGATTTTGGCCTATCACCGTCAAGGGTTCCTCCGTTGATTCTTTGCAGAGTTGCTGCTGTAAAGTATATGGCGGATCCCGAGTCTGATGAGGTTTATTCGAAAATTAAGTTGGTTCCAATGAGGAACAATGAGCCTGATTATGAGGATGATGGGGTTGGCAATAATGGGAATGGGTCTGAGGTTCAAGAGAAACCTGCTTCCTTTGCAAAGACTTTAACTCAGTCTGATGCTAATAATGGTGGTGGTTTCTCTGTTCCTCGTTATTGTGCTGAAACAATCTTTCCTAGATTGGATTATTCAGCTGACCCTCCTGTCCAAACTGTTCTTGCCAAGGATGTTCATGGTGAGGTTTGGAAATTTAGGCACATTTATCGAGGTACACCCCGCAGGCATTTGTTGACTACAGGGTGGAGTACTTTTGTGAATCATAAGAAGCTCATTGCAGGGGACTCGATTGTGTTTTTGAGGACAGAGAATGGGGATCTCTGTGTTGGTATCAGGAGAGCAAAAAGAGGGATTGGTGGTGGACAAGAGTCTTTGTCTGGATGGAATCCAGCTGCTGGAAACTGTGCGTCACCATATGCTGGGTTTTCTGTCTTCTTGAGGGAAGATGGTAAGAGAAATGGTAATGGTGGGAATTTGAAATGTGGTCCGAGGGGAAAGGAGAGAGTTAGGCCTGAATCTGTGATTGAGGCTGCAACTCTAGCAGTCAACGGACAGCCATTTGAGATTGTTTACTACCCTAGAGCAAGCACCCCGGAGTTCTGTGTGAAAGCCTCCCTTGTGAGCACTGCGATGCGGGTTCCATGGTGTGGGGGCATGAGGTTCAAGATGGCATTTGAAACCGAAGATTCTTCTCGCATAAGCTGGTTTATGGGAACCATATCATCTGCTCAAGTTATTGATCCAGTTCGCTGGCCTGGTTCACCATGGAGGCTTCTACAGGTTTCCCTTCTCAATTCCATTTTTAGAGCTCCAAGTAATTCCATTATGTTACTTTTACAGTCACTGTATATATCAGCTTATAATGTATTCATGTTGTTAGTGCCATGTTAGTGTGTCTGTGTGGGTTTGCTTAAGGATCATCACTGATCAAATGCTACCAATTCTACTAAAACTTGTCATATTTAGTCGGTGTGAAGGGATATCAGGTTTTTCAATTATCAGTTTACCTCATGGCGTGTTTTGTGTGCCTTGGCCTAGACATTAGAGATGATGTAATAAACAATCTTTTGAGGCAGCTCTTGGTCGAATCACTAGGACAATATGTCAAAGTTTTACTGCAGAATGGATATCAGTTGGGGATTGCATACTGGTTCTGCTTAACTCTGTTTTTCACAACACCACTGTGATTACTGCCTTATTCTTTTATTTCACTATTACTGTTACTCTTTCAATTGCTAACCACTGGCCGTTAGACTTCAATTTTTCCTATGTGTAACATCTTCTGACCCCTGTAGTCATTATGTTTAGGTGAAAAACGGATCTGATAAAAGCATTTTGTACTAAATCTGTGGTATGTGATACATCAAATCTCTGGCTACAATTCTCTCCTATTAGCCATGAATCTTAAGAGCATAGTATTACATAATGCTACTGAATCACATTATTACACATGATGATATGTTAGCATCTTTTTTTTTTTTGACTAACTCGTGTTGAATAGGTGACATGGGATGAGCCGGACTTGCTACAAAATGTGAAATGTGTTAGCCCATGGTTGGTCGAATCGGTATCTAGCATGCCCGCCATTCATCTCTCACCCTTTTCACCGCCAAGGAAGAAACTTCGGATACCACCCCACCCTGATTTTCCCCTTGAAGGGCAATTTCCATTACCTTCCTTTTCCACCAACCCTCTAGGATCCAGCAGCCCCTTGTGTTGTATATCAGACAACACTTCTGCAGGCATACAGGGAGCCAGGCATACTCAATTTGGTACATCTTTATCAGATCTCCACTTCAACAAACTGCAGCCGGGTCTGCATGCGTCCTTTTTCCAGCACCTTGATCAAGCTCCCCCACTGACTAGAACTCAAAACAGCCTCATCATGAATAATGCTGATAGCAGTGACGTCGTTTCTTGTTTGCTGACGATAGGTAATTCGAGCCCAAGCTCAAAAAAGGCTTGTGAAGGAATCACACCTCAGTTTGTGCTCTTCGGTCAACCAATACTTACTGAGCAGCAAATGTCTCTTAGTTTCTCTAGTGAAACAGTCTCCCAAGTTGTTAATGAGAACAGTTCATCTCCAGAGAAAACATTATCCAGTGTCAGTTTCTCACCTATGGTTAATCAGTGTCCCCAGCGAGAGAATCCATCCTCGGAAGGTTTTCCATTTCTCAAGGACCGTCAGATGATTGATATGGGTTTAGAGACTGGGCAGTGCAAAGTTTTTATGGAGTCTGAAGATGTGGGACGGACTCTTGATTTGTCAGTTCTTAATTCATATGAAGAGCTATATAGAAAGCTAGCCAACATGTTTCTCATAGAACCACCAGAGATTTTGAACCATGTGGTCTACCTGAGCATGACAGGTGCTGTGAAACACGCAGGAGATGAACCGTTCAGGTGAGGAGTTTGTCATGCTTCATTTCTCCCCTAGTTTTTATTTCTTTCATGTTTTAGTCGATTCAAGTATATGTTTATATTTGCATTATTGAGAATGATCCTGGTTTCACCATCACATGGCCTGAAAGCTTCTTTCATTTACCATTACAGTGAGTTCCAGAATTCAGCAAAGAGGTTGACAGTTCTTGCAGATGCAGGAAGTGACAACCAAGGGAAAAGGTAGAGAACCAAATATCTGACTTGTATATATGCAGCCTAATGAACCAAACCTTTCATTGGGTATCTTAGTTTCCCTCTTTCGGAGTTTAGAGAATCTACAAAGTTAATCTTTCAACGATATATGCAAAAATAAGATATTTTTAAGTGAAAGGTTAGTTTGTCAATTAGTACTTGCAAGTTTCATTCAGAGAATCCCTACAAATGCAAAGTGCAAAATCTTTTTGCAGGAAATGGATGACTGGGGCGCACAGTGCAGAATCTGGAATAGACACTTCCAATAAGACGGGGCAATTGAGCATATTTGCTTAAAGAGTTTGTCAAGTCTGGTTCCTTCAATGAGGAGAATGTTTGCACTCCAGCCTTTCTTCTGTTTCTTTTTTGAGTAGGAGAAAATTGTGTGGACTCCTGTCCTTTACGTCGTAGTTGTTAATAACTTCATATGTTTCGTAAGAACTACATTATTTTTTGTGTTACCACGAAATTACATGGTTTGCAAAATCTTTACAATTGAATTGTGAGACAAAGGTTTTGAAACCGTTTGAAGTAATTTAAACTTTTTGTAACATTCTAAATCTTTACAATTGAGCTGTTGTGTCACAATAGTTCTGAAACCTTATGCAGCATCCTAAATTCCTGACATTAGAAATGGTGGAGTATGGCTGATTACAATATTATGACATTTCAAAGACGGATAATTAAAAGGAGAGACGGGAGTCGATACATTCCGTATGGACCACCAACGTGTTGCAGATGTCATAGCAAAATGATCTTGATACGAGTATTACTGCATTTGAAATTCTGAAATCTTGGGATTGATATTAGAGTTCATTAACTAAAACTTTTCCTTAATTTTAATCCTCGTCTTTTTTAATAGATTTATAAACACAATGAAGTAAGAGTCAAATTAGGGTCTTCCAATTGAGTGTGTGAATTGGGAATTGAAAGTTGATAACTTCAACATTTGTATGTTCAACATCTCACGTGTGAGTGTCTGTCCCTCGAATTTTAAATAGCCATTCGTATTAGAGCAACTTCGGTAGAAGTTGGTATATTTGTTAGTTGCCAGTCCATATGGATGTATAAACTTAATTTTTTAAGGAAAATCGACAAATATAAGTCTATTTTATATATAAACTAATATTATTTTTAAATTAAAGAGTTCAGTTTATTAAAATAATTTTATAAATCTAATAAATAGGATCCATTATATATAATATAGTAAAATAATCATTATAACTAATTTAACTAACTATTTTAAATATCAAACATCTTTTTATCAGTTTAACTTGAGTCAGCTTGGATCGAACTGTTTAAATTGAACCGATCGTCTCAAGCTAAACCTCGATGAGCAAACCTTTAAGTTTGTCCATTTGCCAATGTATTTATTTAATTCATCCATTTTATTATAGGTGTATAACTGATAAACTAACCAATATACCAACCCGCTGGAATTGCTCCTAATAACCCACACATCCCGATAATCCGATACTAATACTTTATGTAGGACATCAGGAGCTTATTACTTCAAACGTACAACAAGAGTCAAAATGAGTTGTTTTCTTCCTGATTATGTTTTAATACATTCATGGGGATTTTAATTACACCAGATGCACATGGAGATTAGAATTTCCGGACGGATCTTTTGCACAACTTTTTAGTTTTATTAATTAAAAATTAAAATGAAATCTTGGTATAAGATTTGTTTTTGATCAAAGTATAATTAATAGTAGTAACAATTTTTTTGATTAAGTATATATAACATTGAAGTTAAGTAAACTACTCCGGAGTAGATTAATCCAGGAAACAGCTTACGAGGTTTCTACAGAGGAATTTAAGGGTCGGAGAAGCTTCCGAAAGGATGTATTGCTTGAAAAATATGTTTTTTTTTTCTCCACAGAAACAAAATAAAGAAATGAAATTACAAAATTTTGAAAATCACATCCTCGATAGGATACAGTGGTTTTCTTATTTCCCACTTACTACAACCGTTAGGTCCGTAACATCAACAACAACAAGAACTAATTAAGAAATAAAACCCTATCCTTTTGCCGTAAGCTTCGATGAGATATTAATTATCGGGATCCATCAAATAATGCATAATCCTATTCGAGCCAGTAAGGGTAGATACGGAAATATAGACACGGCACTCAAGCAAAATTTTATAATAAAAATAAAAGGTTTATAAGATAATAAACTAAGATGTCGACGAGTGCATCCTTAGATCAATATTAAAATTCTATTATTGGGTCTGCATCCTCAAGCTTTCAAGAGCTTATAAGATAATAAAATAGAATTATCTTGTAACTAACTCAAAAACCCTTTATTCTAATATTTTAGATAATATCTTGACTATCATAGATTAATTATTATTAATATTAAGTTAATTAACTGTTAGTTAGTTGATTAAATTAATAATTTAGTTTATAGTTAGTGTTTAGAAAATCAAATCATTAAGATTTTTATTTTGGAAAGAGGAGAAGAAGAAGAAAAGAAAGATGTTTTTTTTTAAAAAAAACCTAGAAATTTTAATTTTCTCCACCCAAATGAGTGATTCTAACAAGAGTTATGAGGTGGGTGAATCCTCTTCTTCTAAATCCAACAAAACAATGATCCTACCATGGCTGATTTTTTAGATAATAAATAGTTTTTAACCCAAACTCAAGAATATGAACTTTATTATGATTTTGAAGATCCAAGCCAAGAATATAAAGAAAATGAAGCTCGAACTAGTCAGGTATACATCTAACTTAACTTCAATACTGTTTTTGTTGCATGTAATTGCTTAAAGTACGTAAAAAGTTAGATTTTTTTGCTGCCAGAAAACCCTCAAATCCCAGACTAGACTGGTTATGGCTGGGAAATCATGGTTTCCTAGCCATATAGGTAATATACGACTTAAATATCATGAACTCTCATCCGTAAACTATGAAACATGATGTGTGTCGTAAGTGTAACAGATTACTCAAGATATTTCTCACTAATTAACTAGTAATATAACAGTAGTAAGGATCGTTCCCACAGAGAGCTGTGTAATTGATAGGTTATTTAGATTAGCAAAACTAGAATAAACGAAAACACAAAGGAGGGATTGGATTAATTAATTGAAACACAATAAAAACACAATAAGAATAAATAGATGACTAGGGAGTCCTTCGTTGTTGCCAAACATTGATTGAATTAATATACTTATCTATCTTTCTTTAGAAGCATTCATCACCAACCATAGAATAGCAGCTAGCGCAGTGCTATCCCAAAAACTCCTTGTATCACTGAATGCCGAAGCGTTCGAACACCAGATTTTATCCAACTGAGCCACCAAGTAGTAGCGCACTCAAGTGTAACCCAATCAAATGCTTTAGGTTTTGTGAATTTAGGTTGATCATAGCATCAGAACTTTTAGCGCAAGGTCCTGCTTATTAGTGTTGTCTTCACACACAATTGCTCCACGGAATCCCTCTGCAAGGTCTCACGTTCTCTACTTGTGTAACAAGTTATTCAAAAATTACACGGATATCCTAACTCTCTGCTAGCATTAGAATGACCAATAAATTAATCTAATTTATACTTGAATAATCTAGAGAATCAATCATAAAACCTAGATGTAGTGCAAACAAACGATAATGATTAAAACTATGAATAAACTTGTATAACTAATAAATTTTCTCACTTAGAACATTGAATTCATCCTTAATCGACAAAAGGATTAGCTATTCATACTACAAGGAAGAATAAGATGAAGAAGAATGGTGGTTTCCCCCTAAAGGGGTAAACCTAGGTTTTGATGTGGATTGTAGTATGAGATATAAAGTATATCTTGTTTGAGCCTTGGATGTCTTCTTATATAGCCTTCAATGTTTGGACCTTAAGGATCCTCTCCTCATAGGGTTTAGTGTCCCATCGGAACTAATTTTCCTTAATTTGGAAGTTAAAAATACGCCAAAACGGACCCCATAGGTTAGCCACATCTAGAACCAAAATTACTTCAATTCTATGTCCCAAAACTTGCTACAGCCGACATGGTCGATTCCCAATGAAACGTGCCGAATTTAGGGCTTAAAAATCCAAGTTTTCTGTCCGAAAAAGTGTTCCAGTCGGCATAGTTGGGAACCGTGCCGACTGTTATGATGTAGATAACTTTTTCCTGCTTCGGCTGTTTTGTCCATAACTTCTTCGTCCAAACTCGGAATGACCTCATTCTTTTTGTGTTGGCTTCGTATTCTCGTTATGTTCAAGATGATATTAGTAACTACTCGATTTGAATGAGTTGAATTTTTTCTCTGGCCCTTCTTCACTTGTAGAACTCAACTTCCTTGCTCATTCTAGCACTTTGTAGCTCATTTTTGGATGATTCACCTAGCAAAAGACATAAACTAGAAAACAAACATAATAAAGGTATTATGCAAGAAATATAACAAATATTAGTATGGATTTGACATAGAATCATACCAATTATGCACTTATCGAATTCCCCCACACTTATCTTTTGCTAGTCCCCGAGCAAACTACTCTAAACTAAGCTAAATTAAACTAAAATACAACAACTCCATTTCGTCGAGGACACGTTTTCACTTAGCATGTGCAACGATCCTTTAAACCCCTAGGTGTCCCTAGTGGACGAGTTATATTCTCGTGTCTCGTGAGGGTTTCAAGAGGTATACCCACAAAACCTACTCCAACTTCAAAGTCACAAGCATTCAAAGAGCTATGAGGACATACAGTTTCTACACACTAATAATAAGAAGTTAGAAACGCCAAAGAACATTATTCTCATGCTTAAATATTGAGTTAGGAGAAAACCAACCATATAAAAGAATCCAGCCCCGAGAGCGATCGAATCCATTTCGCCTCGACTTCTGCCTCATCAATAGGGTTTTATGAAATTTCACTCAGAAGAGGCACTTTATGGTTCTCATGTGTGTTGGAAGGAGTGACGATAAAAATCTTGAACACGTTGAATGATAGGAAGAAAAAGAAAACTTCCGAATTATATTTTGTTATCCCATAGAAACTTGGGATGAAAGAATTTTTTTTCATGATGATCTCTAAGAAAGGATATCAACCACTATGTGAGGATAGGAATGCTTACTTACCTTCTCACCCAATCTACAATCAACACCACTCTCAGAGCGAATAAAAACGTCTTCGGTCTTCAACTGTTGATGATAAACTCTTGAACTTCGTATAACTTTGACAATTATAACTCTTTTTCTTAATTCCTTGTTGCTTGAAACTTCTTCATATATTTCTTCTTCCCTCCGGCCTTATTGAATAAAGACAAAAGAAATATACACATAAGCAATATAAGACATTTATTTTTCTTTATTTATTTATTTTTATGATATATTTTTTAAGAAGAACTTAATTGAAATACAAACTAACAAATGAAACTAATATGGCTATGGGAGAAGGATTCTACCACTTGATTCTTCATAACTTGTATTTTTTCGGTATCATAAACTTTATAAAAATTCACATCTTTTACTTTTATTTTCTCTTGCTCTTAGTCTTGTCTTCACTTTTGATATAAAATTTTGCTCCTCTTTTTTTTGCTTGCAAACCTTGACTATATTCAACTTTCTTCGTGATTTTGATGTCGCTCCGCTTATTGATGACGATATGTTTCTATTGCTGCTTTGTCGAGTGAATGATGCTAACTACAAACTAGACTACAAAATAAAGTTAGCAATTCTGATGACACCCTCGTGATTGAACAAATAGCACTCAAGAGATCAAAAGTAGTGTTGAAGAGGTGGGAGGTTGAGTAGCTCATCATTCTACCCGGAGTTAACGTAAGATGACACGCACTCTAAAGAATAATTTTTAGACAAGTACAAAGAATTGAAGATCTGGTGCCTCGCTTGATGTAACAATAAGTAGTCTCCACTAATGATTGATCAACTTCTCTAATACTGTATTCTTTCTGCACCTAATTCGCGACTAGCGGTTTAAGTCCCTTTTTGTCAGCTATTTCCTCTCAACAACTAAGAAACCCGAATATAGTTCTCTAATACTTCTAAGTTCATTTATTTTGGGTAAGAACTCCGAATGTAAACTTAGCTAGAGGTATACAAATTGACTCTAAAATATCTAAAAGTTGGAGGTTTTCATACAAATATGTACAAAAAGTTCAAAATTTTACCTATGAAAGTGAAAACTCTAAGTAAAGACTAAAAACTCTATATGATAAATAATCCCCCACACTTAAACTTTACATTTTCCTCAATGTAATTGACTCCTCCAATGTAAAATCAAGATGAAAAATTTCTACTATGATATAAAAAACTAAGAAAAAGATAAAAGATAAGGATATAAATGTAAAACCAATGGGTTTCCTCCATTCAGCACTTAGTTTAACATCCTCATCCTGACCTTCTGTTTAGCGACCGTAAACCAATAATCTTAGGATCCACCCAGATAACAATATGCAGTTCTATAACAGCTTCCTAAAAACGTTAGCAAAAGATATAAATATTGAAACTGTTACTTTATAGAAGTTTCCCCCACACTTAGTATTTTCTACATCTGGAAGTGTATAAAGAACATAGAATGCGAGAACTTCTTTGGGTTCCTCTCGGTGAACCTGCACAATACTAGAATCAAACACATCTAGTGATGGATAGTTAGAAACAAAAAAATTCTTAAGAATTTTAATAGCGCATATACCCAACCCTAAGTGAGGTAGTTCCTTACAAATCGGGTTAACAACTCTTTGAGGAACTATTTTAATTGGGGGAGGAGGATCAAAAGATATAAAATTAAGCAAAGAATTAGAAAAACCTTTCACGATATCCTGTATTACGGGACCATCATCATTCTTAAAGAAATCCAATGAATTATTTACCTTATATAAATCATGGCCCTCTATCAAACTCTTGAAAAGCCATTCTTCGTCAGTTTTTGCTTCAACCGAAATCTCAACATCATTATAATCTTTGGAAATCTCAATTGGGTCTTCCACGAAATCAATCAAGTTGGTCTCATTCTCAATCACCGTCTCTTCAACACACTCATCATCAGAATCGGAGTCCTCTCCCAGGAAGTCTAGTTCACTAGTGCAAATCCTAGGATGATATTTATGAGTTTCTTCTGAAGAAATAATTGGGTCTACTACTTACAAATCAATTGCCTAAAAACATTGTAATCCAGATATTCTTTTTCACTATGATATACGTTTGAGTATATTACCCCATTTATAACAATGGTTCTATTATACCAAGTCTCCTCTTTTTGAATAAGAGAATAATCATTATTATGATTAGGAATTGGCATAAATTCATCTTTATTACACGGAATCTCAGAATGTTAATCATCTTTTTTCATTTCCTCCTTAATTTGTTCCATGTCTCTCTTCAGAATATCCATAGTCCTTTGAAGTTCTTGGAGTGTATCTTCAGTCTTTTTTTGTGCTCGTCCATCTTTTGATGGGACTCTTTCATCAATTTATTTTCTCGATCCAAATTATCCATAAATTGTTACATTAGATCTGCAAGACTAGAAAAATTATTAGAAGCATAACTATCCCCCCATCCTTGTGATTCTTCACTTACATGCCCGTCATAAGGTTGTTGACATGTATGAAATTAACCAAAAGGTTCCGTATGATCATAACCAAAAGATTGGTTTTGATTATACCCATGGTATGGTTGGTAGTTCTCATAAGACTGAGATTGAAAACCATATTGATTACCACTATTATATGATTGATCTTGTGCGACGTACATATTATTTCCGCAAGGAAACATGATGACTTACAAGAAAAATAAAAAATCTGACTAAAAAAATAAAAAAATAAAAAAATGATACTTACAACCTGTTTTCAGAATTTACCTCCCACTTTTGACGAGAGTTGAACACCTTCAACTAGTTGTTAACACCACGAAAACCTAAAAACCTGAAAAACACTAAAGAAAAACGTGAAAATATTGTAAACTACTAAAACAAGCTAAAACAAATAACAAATCTATTAGAAACTGCTCCCCGGTAACGGCACCAAAATTTGATGCATGTCGTAAGTGCAAAAAATTACTCAAGATATTTCTCACTATTTAACTAGTAATAACGGTAGTAATGATCGTTCCCAGAAAGAGCTTTGTAATTGATAGGTTATTTAGATTAGTGAAACTAGAATAAACGAAAACACAAAGGGGGGATTGGATTAATTAATTGAAACAGAATAAAAAGACAATAAGAATAAAGAGATGAATAGGGAGTCATTCGTCGATACAAACGTTGATTGAATTAGTATACTTATTTATCTTTCGTTATAAGCATTCATCACCAACCGTATAATAGCAGCTAGCGCAGTGCTATCCCAAAAACTCCTTGTATCACTGAATGCCGAAGCGCTCGAACACAAGATTCTATCCAACTGAGCCACAAAGTAGTAGCGTACTCAAGGTGTAACCCAATCAAATGCTTTAAGGTTTATAAATTTAGGTTGATTCTAGCATCAGAACTCTTAGCGCAAGGTCCTGCTTACTAGTGTTGTCTTCACACGCAATTGTTCCACAGAATCCCTCTATAAGGTCTCATGTTCTCTACTTGTGTAGCAAGTTTTTCAACAATTATACGGATACCCTAACTCTCTACTAGCATTAGAATGATCAATAGATTAATCCAATTGTACACTTGAAAAATCTAGAGAATCAATCATAAACCCTAGATGTAGTGAAAACAAACGATAATGATTAAAATTTTAAATAAACTTGTATAACTAATAAGGCTTCACACTTAGAATATTGAATTCATCCTTAATCAACAAAAGGATTTGCTATTCATACTACAAGGAAGAATAAGATGAAAAAGAATGGTGGTTTCCCCCTAAAGGGGTAAACCTAGGTTTTAATGTGGATTGTAGTATGAGATATAAAGTATATCTTGTTTGAGCCTTGGATGTCTTCTTATATAGCCTTCAATGTTTGGACCTTAAGGATTCTCTCCTTATAGGGTTTAGTATCCCATCAGAACTAATTTTCCTTAATTTGGATGTTAAAAATACGTCAAAATATCATTACGGCCAGGTCGTGTGCACGAGAATCCAGTCGTAGGTTCATGGGCATTTTAAATACTATTTAATGCTATCCACTACGGCTGGATAAGCTGGAGATATACACAACTCAGAGTCGCCTACGGTTAGAAATTGTAATAAAGATGTCTGTAGATTGGTTTTATGGCTAGAAATGGTAACCGTGATAGAACTCAGGCTCGCTTACGGTTAGCTTATGTACTAAAGATGGCCGTAAATGTATCGTTATGGTTAGGTTTTTAGTCTTCGACCCATCCGTAAGTAGGGCCTTGAGATAATTTTTCCTATTTTTCTTATGGTTGTGTTTCATTTTTCTTAGATAAAGACCATACCTGAACCAATGGAAGATTAACCCCCCAGCTGTTAGTGTACTGAGTGAGGATACAAGTGATCACTATGCCAATAACTTTGAATGGGAACATATAGAAGATGCGGAGAAGTGAGATCGATAACAAGGGTTGAAAAAGATGTGCGTTATAGTTCAAAACAATCAAATAAGACCTACCTCCTTTCAAATAGTTTGCGAGAGTAGTGGGAAGTACGAAAGTCATAAAAAAAGGGTTTTGAGTATAAACCAAAGACCGCGAGGAAGAGGGGAGTGCATCATATAAAGAAGTGTGGTTGCCCTTTTAAGCTTCAATTTAAGTACAACAAGTTCAGGAAATTGTGGTTTATGAGTGAAGTGGTTTCGGGCTTTCATAACCACCCAATTCATTAGAGTTTGATCAACCATCCTTATGCGGCAAGGCTCAACCCAAAGAGATAGAGCTAGTAGATGTGTTGAGTCAAAAACATACAAGAACTATTGATATCCTTAGTAGTGTGAAGATATTAAACAAAAATAACTCATCTTCCTTGACTACTATCTATATTGCAAGAGAAAATTGAGAAGTGAGCAATGGAAAAATAGAGAACTTATGCAACAATTATTGTATTTGGGGAAAAAAGCGAACTACACGGTAGTCTATGAGAAAGATGAGAATGGGGAAGTGATATATCTTTTGTTGGCTCATCTGGAGTTTGTAACATTGGAAATATGCTTATATCAAATTCTTTTTATGGATTGCACGTAAAAAACGAACGAGTATAAGATGCTGATATTGAACTTTATCGGGCAAAAATCCACGAAGTCGCCTTTTAGTGTTGGGCTTTGTTTTTTACAAGATGAGAGGGAGGAAAGTTACGTGTGGGAATTACAAAAGGTAAAGTTATTCTACCAAGAGGGATATACTCATAATGTGGTGATTACGGATAAAGAGCAAGCATTAATGAAGATGATAGAACGTGTTTTTCCCTATGCACATCATCTTCTATGCACGTTCCATATATGGAACAATGTCCAAACCAATCGCTAGACCAAATTGTACCGCCAAGGAAAACCAAGATGACGATGATTAACAAACTACCGGTAGAGAAACAACAAGAAGATAAAGATAAATTCGAGGAAAGCGACAAAGTATCCAAGGTAAAATGGGCTAGTTTTAGCTTAGAGTGAGATGCTTTGACATGGTCGATGACGAAAGAAACTTACTTTAAAAATGAGTATATGCTAATGGCGCACTGGGATAGGTACCCGAATGTTCTAGAGTATTTGAAGAAACAATTATTGTATCCCCACAAACAAAAGTTTGTTAGCGTGTGGGTAAACAAACGTAAATGCTATGACAACCAAGCGATTAGCACGGACGAGCCATCTCACAGTCGATTCAAGAGGAAGCTAAATGGGTGCGATGGTGGATTTGTTGTGTTGTTTGATGCTATGGAAGACTACTTCAAGCATGATCTCGAACGAATCAAAGGGCTCTTTGAAATTAGCCGATCTAGAAAACATGTTGTTTATTTGGACAACGCTTGGCTACGAGGAATAACATACTTTGTATTCCATTGGGAAATTGAGAAGATAATGAGCAAAGTTGAGGAGATTAAAACGCCAATTCCGGTAAAAAGTGTATTTGTCCCAACATGTCGGATTTGGGACTTCCATGATGGCATGTGATAGATAGGTACTGATGGTTTTGATATAGTGGTAAGAAAAGTTCGTTTAAGACTTGTGAAAATTTGTTTTTAAACCTAGTTTCTAAGACTAAAAATAGCAAAACTTAAATAAAATTGATAACAAGATTGAGAGAAAACGGAGGCTAAGATTCCGCTATTTTCCAATTTTTAAAGTGGTTTAATTCAATAATTATAATTATGCAATTCTTACATTTAATTTGATTCTAAATTATTGCAACAAGTAGATTTTCAAAATAACAATTGTATAACAAAAGCATGGAACATCAAAAACCTAGGCCAAGCATGTACCATCTAACGAAATCACAAGTGTTTAATAAAAATCATTAAATCAATTTCAACCAAGGAAAATAATTATAAAAGAATTGCATTAATTAATTAAATAAATATTACCACATAATTTTTGGAAAAATAACTTCCTCTGTCGCCTCAGAAATGGGGTTTAGCTCCTCATGTTGAAAACACCCTAAAAAGATTGGTACATAGCTCAAAGTTTTTACAAATGATGAAAAAGAGTGAAAATAATGAAAACAACGAGTTTGCAATTTATAAGCGTTACATACTCACTGTTAAAGAAGGAAAAGTGTTTCACTAAAAAATAAATGTTGCAAATGAACATAAATGTTGCGAAGTTAAAAGCTTTAGCAACAGAATCTTCAACCTTTTGGCCACGGAAACTTCAACCTTTTCACAACGTTTTCTTCATCTTCTTCATCATGGGAATTTTTCTGGATTTTGATTTTGCGCTTCTGGCCTCTCCATACCCCCCTGTGACGTTCATTCAACTCCCTATTTATATAATAACACCCCCAGATCTCGAATATCTTCTCTGTTTTAATGATTTAATCTTCACAGGCTTTTGAAAATATCATCGAGAATATTTGCAAACTCATGATCCTGATTTTCTTTCCCGATGCTTCTCTTGGTATTTAAATCTCTAAAAAATTGTTTGATGATGTTACCATGTTATAGGACCTGAGAATAAAAATCTTCCCCTAATTCAGATTTGAGAACGAACCCGATACTATTTTTTTGAGAAGATTTCCTTATTTCCTTTTTTAACGCAAGATGTTCTCATTCTGTTTGGTTTTATGTGTCTCCCAACTCGTGCAAACTCTCCGACAAGAATATATTTCTATTAAAACCGAAAAATTCTCCTCCCAAACTTTAATAAGATTTGTACAATTGAGAAGTTATAGTTTCCCGCCTAAATTTGTTTTGAAATTGAGAGGATGGGTGCCCGGATCCGACATGTGAGTGCCTTTAACCAAATGCTTAGAGTGCCTTTATCAATCTCCCGGGTTTCTTTATCAATTTTAAAGCCGATTCTTCCATATTTATTTAGTCTTTAAAAATACCTAAAAACATACAAAATAAGAATATTAATACATAAATCGAGTAATAACAATATAAATGTGAACTTAAATTAGACATATAAATGTGTCTATCAGGTACCAAGAAAGTGTGATCCTAATCGAAGATGTGAATCCTTTTTGGAAACAACTTTCATTCAATGATCCATTACCAAATGAAGCCTTAGGTGAAGTATTTTGCGACACCGAGGCTCACAAATAATTTTTTGACAAGTACGCTTCATTGAATCCGTCCAAAGATAAATTTGGTTGTACGAGTTGAAGAAATTTAACTGACCTTTTACTAGAGATGATATTATGGAACCAACAAAGAGATAAAGAAAGTGTAGGCCTAGTACTAAAAATACAAGGAAATAAGAGAGAAAAGATTCGAAGAAATTGGTCCAAGAGAATGCAAAATTGGTCAAAAAGAATGCAAAATTGGGAGTTTTAAATCAAAGAGAGCCTTCGGGTTTTGAGCACTTGAGAGCCTTGTATGAGTAGGAGGATGTGAAAGGAAAAGGTATGACTACAAACAAACATGGTCGGAGTAAAACGGAAGAAAGCGGACCAAGCATTATAAATGTAAAAGGGAAAGGTCCGGAGCTTTCCTCCCAAGGAAGTTCAACCTTTAAAGTTGATTCTTCTAAAATTGGTATTAAAAAATTAGCTAGAAGGATGTTTGATGTTAAAGGAAAATCTCCGGCGTTTGAAGAAAATTCGGTAATGAAAGCATCAAATTGTGAGAAAGAGACGGTTCATATCGCAAGAGGAACGATGAAAGGCCCCCCAAGAGATGAAAAAGGTAAAATTACCGAACTAGGTACATTATTTGTGAAGAATACTGGGAGTGTGTTCCCGAAATTATTCGAACTATATCAAAGCAACCGACGATGTTGATGGTGACGGGAATTGTGGTTTCCATGTTTGCACGGAACAACTTGGAATTTATAGGGGGCCGAAACTAACAATATTGACGAATTCACCTACATAAGGCAAAAGATGTTATGTGAACTCCAAAAACAACTAGATTTCTACAAGGCAATGATGAGATATGAAGAAGAAGAAGAACACGATATGGATATTAAGCAAAGGTTCGTTACATTTGAAAGGCGTTTAAATGGCAACGTAAACATCACATGTGATCATTGGATGAGCATGCCGATTTGCAGGTACTTACTCGCTGAAGCATTCTCTTGTGTCGCGCGTTATTTATCGATGCAATCGTGTGTACAATTAATCGCACCAACCAAAACAACTTATGTAGAAGAATTTTCTAATATAAAAGCTATCATGGGGCCCGTATGGAAATATTATTTATCGGTATCCAATTAGAATAAAGAATCCCATTTCCTCCGTTGAATGCCCAATACGACACCAAAATCTCCAAGGGTTGGTGTCATAGGTTCGAGCACCAATTTGAACTTTGGAATGCGATGACCATGTCGAAACCAAAAGAACCACCATGTACAATTGAGTAGATGTGATGGATGGTGGTGAGTATATAATAAGATATGTATTTTGAATCTCTCATTATGAATGAGAATATATTTTGGTAAATTGTGTCATGGTTTCTCCAAATTTTCATTAAAAAACAGCGAAATGTGAAAATTCAGAATGACTTATGGCTGCGGTTTTGCTAGTATCGACCTAGCCGTAAGTGATCATGGATTTTGAAAGTTGAATTGCTCCCATGTATTCGGCTAGGTTTACTAGGAAACCTAACCGTAAAGATGCAATTTTCAAGTTTTACGATTAGGTTTTTTGGACAAACCTGGCCGTAAACCTGAGCAACATGTTAAAATTCAAATTACACAGTCTTACGGCTAGGTTTATAGTGTGAAAATTCAGAAATTTCCAGCCGTAAGTGACCCTGGATTTTGAAATTTATATTACTTTGAAATCGATTTAAACTTGAATTGTAAATATACATCCATTTATTAAACACTATTTTAGCCCAATACATAATTTACAACAATTATTGCCCTTAAAATTCTAATATCTCACACAAAATATGAAGAAGTCCTTAAGGATAATAAAATGAGGTTCAAGTGTGAATTTGAACCTTTCCACTTTCTCCATTCCTTTCTATATTGAGATACAACTTCATCATCAGTTTCACCTTCAAGTCGAAGTTCATTACAAATACGAATTAAAGCCATATATTCTTTCACTTGTCTTTGTATATCAAAAATCGACAAAAAAAATTAGGTACATTACGGTTATTAGTGTTACTAGTGTTGCTATAGAAGTTATCGTGAATATTTTTCCAATAACTAAGACTGACCAAACCACCTTGGTTTCGTTCTTCTCCTCTCTTTGGATAGCATAGTACATAGCTTTTGCAAATAGATAAGTTTTCATCCAAACTAAAATTGGGTTGATCCATTTTGAAGTATACAAGAGTGGGAATGTAAGAGTTTTTGATGGATAGTGTGGATGTAGAAGGCACCCGGAGAATTTACTAAAGGCACCCACCTAAATTGTTAAAGGCACCCATGCCAAGTTCAAATTCAAATAATTTACGGGAATTATTCTTCTCAAAAACATCGTGAATGGGTTGAAGAGATTTTTAGAAGTTTTTGAGTAATCTTAAGACAAAATATATCTTGCCTCCACAAGAGTTTGTATACAACTAAAACTCTAAAAAAAAACAGATCGAGTATGAGTTGTCGGAGTTGGAAAGAAATATTGGTGGCGGTGATTGAAAAGGAAAGAATATTCTTTGTGTTGATTGCGTCTCAACAAAAATAGGAAACAACACAGCAGAATTTCATCGAGAATAAAAGACCGAGGGAAATAAAATACGGGGAGAATAATCTTCATTAACTACCGAGAGTTGTTCAAAATAAGATCCAGAAGATATTTTCTTCTGCCGAGATTCAATTCATTCAAAGAAAATATATTATGAAGAATGGGAGCTATTGATGCTACATTATGAATAGGAGGTCGAATATAAGAGAGGATGGGGGGTTGGCTTCGGCCAAAAGTGAAGAAAATAAAAATCAGAAAAAATCTGCTCATGATAAAGAAAGTGTTACCAAAGGGTTGAATAAATCGTTGCCAAAAGTTATAGAAGAACTTCGTCGTGAAAAAGAAGAACTTCGTTGTAAAACATTCTGTGACTTTTTTGTTCCTTTCAGCGACAAAGAAAGCACCATCTGTAACGTTTATAAACGTCTCAAATTTACTGTGTCAGTTTTATTTCTTTTTTTCAAAACACTTTTAAGCTATGTACCTATCTTTTGAGAGTGTTTGAGCATGATGAGCTAAGCCCCATCACTGGGACAATGGAGGAAGCTATTTTTCACCCTTGTTTGGTAACTATATTCGATTCTTTATGACTTTTTGTACTTATTTTAATTGATTTATGATTTTCATTAATTATTTGTGATTTTTTTTGATGGTGTATGCTTGGCTTTAAGAGTTTTTGATGCACCATGCTTATGATTTACAAGTAATGTTTTAGAAATCTACTTTTGGCAAAGAAATAGAGTCCATAAAAAAGCTTTAATTTTTAAGAATCGATATTTGCATCATTCGATTATGAAAATTGGTGGAATCCTGAGTCCCAGTCCCTTGTAATATTGTCATAATATTTTAGTTATTTTTTAGTTTAAATTAGGATTAAGTCTAAAATCTTTCTCAACAAGTCCGAGTAATGAACAATTTATTTACCACTACTACAATTACATCAATTTTTGGCGCCGCCGACGCGGATTTGTTTTTAGGTTAGGTATTTCTCTTTTAGGTTTAGTTTTTAATTAGTTTAAGTTTTTTTTTGTTATATTTTACTTGGGTATTTCTCTTAGCTTTGCTGTGCAGGTAAGTTTTGCAATTTATTGTGGAAATTTCCTACCAAAAAAGGTAAGTATTATACCTCAATTTTTATTTTTAGATATTTCATTAAAAGTTTTTTTTTTGTAATTTTTTTAAATTTTATTTTATTTTGTATATAAAAAAATACAAGTGCACACACCAATTGAACCTTCCGACACCGATTTTAGGAAAACACAAGAGATAGTAAGCCGAAGCCTCTGGGCATTACCATCCGAACCACCACAAGTGTTAGCCTAGTACCTTTGACCAGTCTTTGACTTTAGGTATATTTTTCTAAGGTAACCTGAGCTTACCTATTTTAGTCAAACGTGCATTTGCACTAAAAATAAAAATAATATCAAACTGGTATTATAAGGACCAATTTAATGAATATCGACCCGAATTTCAAAATGAACATTACCCGTACTATGACCATAGTGTGGATAGTACTTGGGACCACTACCAACCCTCTAGAGGTTATGGTTCATACCATAGTGATCCCAATTACTATTCGCACGTTCACCAGTCGTACGAACGGGTAAATGAGCAATATTATACTGAGCCAAATGTTAGTTCTATCTTTAGAGGATACCCTCCGGCGTTATTTGGAAACTTCACAAAGTCTTGATTTTTCGTTTGATTTTTGGAATGATAAACTCAATCAATTAGATGAAAATGAGCGGAAGATAACAGATAGACTTGAAGCTATAAGTGCTACTCTCAGTAAAATTAATGCACGTTTAGATGTGGAAAAGAATAAAGATGAACAATTAGCTTCTAATATTGCTCAAAACGAACTTAATTGCCAGAATAGTGTTCCCAATTTTACCCTTGATAATAATGATGAATATTTACCTTGGAGAGGTTAGAATTGAAAGTACTACTTGTTTAGATAAGGTTCAACCATCTTCATGTTATTATGAGGATGAGGAAAGTATTGACGAAGAATTTGAAATTCGTAGTCATAATGACGAGGAAATTTTTACAACAATTGAGCTTCATGATAATAATGATATTTCTAGTTCTTATCCTAATAATGTTGATGATTATTTACCTATTCAATAGGAAAAGGATTTAACTAGAGATACCATTGTTATAAATGGTGAAATATTTCCTTGTTATTATGAAGACGATGATGGTTTAAAGGAATGAGTTTATCCCGAGACTAGTGTTTCAGAGTCCAACGAATTAAAGACCATAGTCTCTGACGAAGATGATAGACTCGTCGAGGTTTTAAATATGAGTAAGATTTTAAACGAACTTTTCAGTGAACCGGAGGAAGTCAATGAGGCTTTCTTTGATAATCTATTATATGATTTTTATGATGGTGTTCGTTTAGATGACCAATCCACTAAAGAAAATGGGTATTGTGCTGACCTTACGGACCCTAGTACCCAACCAATAGCTTTTGGTCCATCTGAAAGTAATGTCCACACTAAGTTTGGGGGTGCCGATGATTCTTGTAATTTTCAAGTATCCCTGCTTAAAGTCCCTCGCTTGGGACTTGACATGTATGCCTCTATCATTTTAAGAGATTATCTTCATACACTTTTTTCCGAGCCTGATTTTGTCTAGAATGAAATTCAGTTGTTAGAGACCCATCATATGGTTAATGTGGTTTACCCGGTCTATGATACCATGATTGATTTTGTTGTCCCACCAATATTTTATTTACCAAATGTGGAAACATATAAATTTCAAATGTGTCAGATATTGAATATTGAAGCTAAACCTAATTATTTTAGGAAATATGAATCGACACATTTTCATGAGAACGACCACCAATTTCGTATATTCCAATGTGGTCAACTGAGTGAGTCAAATTCAATTGACTTCAAGGATCCGCAATTATTCAGATTATTGTTACATGATTCTTAAGTTATGACTAATCTTTTCTTGGTATGACTGAAGACTGTAAACTTAGCGCTCTATGAGAGGCAACCCATATGCTTTTGGTACACGATGCTGGTAATATCTTTCCTTATTTGTTTTACTTTGTTCATTGTTTTTCATTGATCATGATTTTATTTATCTTTAAAACATCGAGGACTATGTTCAATTTAAGTTTGGGGGTGAGGGAGAAAAATTTGAAATTTTAGTTGTACCAAAAACTCCAAAATCTAGAAATTTATGAATAATTCAGAATGACACTAACCATTCTAAGTAGATGGAAATAAACTTCTTGTCTATAGGAGTTGAGGGACCTAGTTAAAAGGTCTATTCATAAAAGGATAAAGCTCAGGTGTTAGAAATAACATGATAGTCGTCACCATATCTCGGAGTCTACCTCGACCATATCACCTTCTGTTTTTATTTTTGTATTTTTTTGTGTTTCTCTAAGTGATTTGGTGGGGCTCTAGCATCGACTTGTTATCGCCGTTGGGATGAAGTAGAGTGATTAAGATCAAGCCGCATTATTATATTTTATTTAGACCAAAAAAAAATAAAAAAAAAGAAAAAAATAAAAATGAATGAATAATAATAAAAAGTAAATAATTATTTTATTTTCAATAAATCGACCACTGGAGCCCTTGTATATACCAGGTGAGTCGATATTAATATAAGGAATAAGACCAGCGGGAGCATATCTCAATCCATTAGAATTCATCCTGGCACTGACCTTCAGACAGATAAGGGAAACACTGTTCACCTACTCAACATGTGCAAACTTCATCATCTCCATTTCCATCTTCTAAATCTATTCATGTGATTGAACTTTGATAGATTTTGAGTATTATGGTCCATTATACGACTTTCTGAGTAGTGTTTTTTTTTCTTATATATGAATTTTAGTACGCTTGAGTGAAAACTCGTGTAGAACAATTGGATTAAAAACAAGGTAATTCCTCCCATAGCTAAAGAATTTAGTAGCCAACTAAATAGCATGTTTAATGTCTACCCTCAATCGTTCACAAATAGCTAGAGTTTGGAGTAAAGTTTTTGTTGGTATACCTCTTGTAAACCCTCACGAGACAAAACTCGTCCGATAGGGACACCTGTGGGTTTAAACGCATGTTGCATATGCTAAGTGCAATCGCGATGCCTGCAACAATGAGTTATGGTTTTTTCTAATTTCTAGATTAGATTTGCTCGATGACTAGCAAATAATAAGTTTGGGGGTATTCGATAGACACATTTATGTGTCTTATATAATCTCATATTTATATTGCTATTGCTCAACTTCTGTATTAATATTATCTTTTTATTATGTCTGTAGGTATTCTTGAAAGAATAAATAATCGTGGAAAAATCGACGAAAAGTGTTAAAGGCACCCAGAGAATTTACTAGAGGCACCTACCTAAATTGTTAAAGGCACCCATGCCAAGTTCAAATTCAAATAATTGGCGGGAATTATTCTTCTCAAAAACAACGTGAATGGGTTGAAGAGATTTTTAGAAGTTTTTGAGTAATCTTAAGACAAGATATAATCTTGCCATCCACAAGAGTTTGTATACAGCTAAAACTCAAAAAAAAAAAACAGATTGAGTATGAGTTGTTGGAGTTGGAAAGAAATATTGGTGGCGGTGTTTGAAAAGGATAGAATATTTTTTGTGTTAACTACCGAGAGTTGTTCAAAATCATATCCAGAAGATATTTTCTTCTGCCGAGATTCAATTCATTCAAAGAAAATATACCATGAAGATATGAGAGCTATTGATGCAACATTATAAATAGGAGGTCGAATAGAAGAGAGGATGGGGGTTTAGCTTCGGCCAAAAGTGAAGAAAATAAAAATCCGAAAAAATATGCTCATGATAAAGAAAGTGTCACCAAAGGGTTGAAGAAATCGTTGCCAAATATTAAAGAAGAACTTCGTCGTGAAAAAGAAGAACTTCGTCGTAAAACATTCCGTGACTTTATTGTTCCTTTCAGCGACAAAGAAAGCACCATCTGTAACGTTTATAAACGTCTTAAACTTACTGTGTCAGTTTTATTTCTTTTTTCAAAACACTTTTAAGCTATGTACCTATCTTTTGAGAGTGTTTTGAGCATGATGAGCTAAACCCCATCACTGGGACAATGGAGGAAGCTACTTTTCACCCTTGTTTGGTAACTATATTCAATTCTTTATGACTTTTTGTACTTATTATAATTGATTTATGATTTTCATTAATTATTTGTGATTTTGTTTGATGGTGTATGCTTGGCCTTAAGAGTTTTTGATGCGCCATGCTTATGATTTACAAGTAATGTCTTAGAAATCTACCTTTGGCAAAGAAATAGAGTCAATAAAAAAGCTTTAATTTTTAAGAATCGATATCTGCATCACTCGATTATGTAGATTGGTGGAATCCTGAGCCCCAGTCCCTTGTAATATTGTCATCATATTTTATTTTATTTTTAGTTTAAATTAGGATTAAGTCTAAAATATTTCTCAACAAGTCCGAGTAACGAATACTTTATTTACCATTACTACAATCACATCAGCAAACCCAAAAAACGAGTTGGAAAATGAGTATATATGGGGGGTTAGCCATCGAGGCTTAAATAAATTCGATCGCTTTTTTTTGAGACGATCAACGCATGATGAGTCGTTTGGCCCTTGCTAGGCCGAGCGGCTGAATAAGATTCAAGAATGGTCAAATCTCAACGCCTATAATCCGACGACTCTTATTCTCTCCTCTATAAATTCAAACATTTTCAACTCCAAAATCACACCTTCTCCATTCAAAAAATCTTCTGTTATCTCTTCAATCTTAATCTTTCCATTTCAAACTCTTCTTCTCAAATTTTGTTAACAAGAAAAATCAGAAAAAATGGCAAAAATTGCAACCCAACTTGATTTTTCTGGAGTCATACTCGAATATGGTTTTGGTAAGATATGTGATAGTTATATAAAAATAGAGAATGATAAAAAAACAAAGAGGTCTTCAAGTTTTAGATGTTAACCAAGTCAAATCTGCAGCTATTAGAGAAAAAAAAGAGTTCAAGGCAAGAAAATCGAAGGAAAAGAAAATTTGAAAGTAAATCGTACGACTGTTCTAAAAAACCAGAGAAAATATTCTAAAGAGCGTATCGAATGGAAGATCCGTCAAATGAAGATAAACAGGAGGCCTAAGATTGTCATGGAGTTTTACTAAAGTGTTCATTTAATTTAATTTTTTACTTCCCTAGTTTATATCTTGTAAAAGAGCGTAGTATATTAAATTAATGTAAAGGAGATTGATATTTTAATATAATGTTAATTAATTTAATTAAATTTAGTTAATTTATTCTAATTTTAGTTAAAAATTATAATTTTAGTTTATTTATTTTGAAGTTGTATTGCGAGCTTGAGAAGAGTGGCGAAGATGGAAAATGACAAATTTTGCTTATGAAGCTCATTACAATCCTAAAGGATTTTCCGATTGTACGTATTAGATGTTAAAAAGTAAGCATGCTACTCCAGAAAAAATATTATTAAATTTTAATTGAATGTGAAATAAAATTAATAGCTTTTTTTTCTTTAGTTGTGATTACATGCTCTCTAATTGAACAAATATCATAAATAGTTGGGGGTGGAATTATAGCCGTTGTATTTGTTTCATAGAGATTCGACAAAAGTCAAATCATGCTAGGACGCTCGGCTCACACTGAGCCGATGCTCGGTTCAACATAGGCCGAGTGGCCTATCTTACGTTGATCGGTTTTACATGCCTCGTTTTAGCAATTCTCCACTGCCCAAACTCGAGTTTGGCCATCCATCTGGCTTGGCATTTTTGGTAAAATGCCCATGCCCACTGGAATTGCTCTAATAAGTTAGGAAAAGTTAGTATTATATTCTAATTGGATTTGATAAATAACTTATTGAGATATACTTATCGATGTGAGGATAACTTTCCTTCATGTCATATAATGCCCTTCTAAAAAAATCACATTTATCATAGATCATTTCGAATCTGGCCTTGTTTCTATTGATTGTTCTTCCTTATCGATTGTCATCTAACACCACAAAAACCCAAAATATAAGTTCCAAAAAGAATCAGTGATATGAGAAACGTTATTCTTTTGACCTGAGTCATAGTTTGTGATCATCACCCATGCATAAACTATAACAACATCTTCTTTGGTGCTGAATGTAGAAGCCATATTTGTGTTTTTTGGATTATGAATAAATGAGAAATAAAATTTAGAAGAAGTGTGAGGATAGTTTTGAAGAGAATACTTCCTCTATATACATATGAAAGACCCAACAACTAGATTTTTTTTTGAAAAATCAGGTCGTTGGGGAGAAAGTGTACTGGTAAACAAAAGCAATAATTGCTTTTGTTGAATTTTTTTCGTAACTTACGACTAGGAAATGGGTGTATCTACCTAGTCGTAGACACAAAAGATGAGTTTATGGTTAGGTTTGTTTAGAGTTCCAGTCGTAAACCTGACTCAAATTATTGATTTCTAGGCTTACGTATAGGATTCCTATCCGTAAACTAAAGTCAGGGTCACTTATGGTTGGATAATGTTCTAGAGATAGCCATAGGTGACCATGAATTTTAATGTGCGTGTTTTACGGTTAGGTTTTCTCAATGATCTCCTATCCGTAAGTGACCCTAAGTTGAGTTTTTTCCAGCTATTTCTACCATGAATCACTTAACAATAAAAAAAAACTACAAGCCATTCATTCAAGCTAAGAAATTCATATCCATAATAAAAGAACTAATAAGAACAAAGGCAATCTATCCATTCAAATACATAACCAACCACACTGCGACAAAGTCTTAGATAACAAAAGATGAAAACACTAAGGGACAACAAATTCCATAACTCATGCATCCACTACGACCAACATTCTCTTGAACATCCTCGCCAGATGATGATAACAGGCCTCCTCTTCTAACACCTTCGTTCGCCAAGTTTATCTATCTCTTTAAGCCCTTGTAGAAGTGTTCTTTGTTTTTCAACACTCAAAAACTCCCCAACGTCAATGGAACGACTCAATTCTTTGAACAACCACATAGATCGATTCCTAAAAATGTTACAAACAAGAAAAAATTGGGAAAAAAAGTTAGATTCACATTTATATTTACGGCTAGGACAAACCACACGACCCAAACGTAACTATGTTTACAGTTGGGAATGTTATGATTTCCCAACCATAACAATGACATAAATACCCAAGTTCACTGGTTGAATCCAGATCAATATACGACTAGGAAAAACAAGCCGTAGGAGAACATTTACGGTTGGAAGTTCATCTTTTCCCAGCTGTAAAATAAATCTACGGCTGGGAGTTCATCTTTTCCAGAACGTAATAAATTATTTTACGGTTGGAAGTTCATCTTTTCAATCAAAACCTAATATAAACGATGGGTTTTTCGATTGTTACCTTATGACATATATTTCGATAGGAATCACTAGTGATTGAACTTCTTCATTCACCAAATATTCAATCGGTATATCAACAACTATACCACTTCCAGATTCAGTTGATGATGGATTCAAACCAATGTGGCTTGATCTTGTAACTCTTGACATGTTCATCTTGAGAATCGGCATAGATTTTTTTGTGAATTTGAGAAGAAATCGAAGAAGAAAAAAGAGATCAAAAAGAGAGGGGCTTAGGTTTTTTTTTTTTTTTTTTAGATATGAGGGAATAAGATTAGTTTGATTTAGGTTTTGGTTAGTTTTTTAGATTTGAATCAGATTTAGGTTATTATGGAGGAAGGGTAGGAAGGTAATAATACTGATCAAAGAGTAAATATGACTTTTAAAAACAAATTAGGACCCTTCATACCTCCATTTTGGACATTATAACACATTGCAGCCCTCAAAAGCTTGGGGATGTAGCCCCAATAATAGGATTCCAATATTATCATCATCCAATAACATTACAACCGTACTAATAAATATTGTATTTGGGTACATTATAAGGAAAGAAAAGTGTTTGAAACTTTGTTCGAACAAATATCAAAATGAAAATGGATTTTAATTTAATTAGGATGTGATTATCACATATTATCCATGTCTAACACAATCTGAATTTTTGCAAAAGATGAATGTATGATGTAATGTATTTCTAAAATGACAAAATATTATTTTAGAAATAAAATAAAAATGATGATGAATGATTTATTTATTTTTCTAATTAGGAAAGTTAACAAAAACATATAGTAAGCAAAAGGAAGCTGTGAAAGAGAAATTTTACCATTGATGGATTGATTGGTTCTTTTTACAACTATTATTAATAAGAATAATACAAGAAATTCTAGTCAAGTTTTGAAGGGAACTCCTGTACAAAAAAGAGTGGTTTCCTGTTTTTTCTTATTTCCACTTTGAAGTGGCTTTTCTAATCCAAGTAAAAAAGAGTTTAGAAAAAAAATATGAGTTTTCTAGTTGGATATTAATATACATGGTGACCCAGTTTGTATTCAATATGTATATGTATATAACTAGAATTGTAGGTCTGGAGACATTAAACATAGAACAGTGGTAAAACCTTGTGTTTAGATTTTTGGTATTTTTGTTGGGAGGGTCGAGCGCGACCTTAAGGGTTAATATCAGTGTGAGAAAATAACTTCTAGAGATAGGATTTTATTATCATGGTGTTTGGGGTTTAAGGATTTCTTCTAAAACAAGTTTCTAAAGTGTTTCCATTTTTCTTCTCTGTTACTAGTAATAGTGAAAAAGTTATGGAAGAGAAGACACGAGGTTGGTTTGAAGAAAGGTTTATAGATTTAATTTATAAGTTTTCTTAATGGTGTTCTCGGGTATGTCTTGTTAACTATTTTATTTGGATCTTTTTTTATCGGTTGCAGAAAGAAATGTAATGATCTTGATATAATGAATGTTTTTATGATGGAGTTGGTCGCGGATGTTACTTGTCAAGACATATATCTTGTGTTATAGCTGTGTGCTTTTTTATCTTTTGTTTCTCTTATAATTTCTCCATGTTTGGGTCAAATCACCAATTTCCCTTTGTGATCCTGCGTTCCTCTACGCTCAGGGTACCGATTTCCCCAACAATTGATATCAGAGCTCGGACGGGCTGGTGTGATTGAACCTGATATTGAATAATAACTTATTGTTTGGGGTGGAGAGATATGTTTAAAAATAATGTTTCAATCGGTGTTTACACAAAGATGGGTTTGTGATGTGATTTACAAATCGGAGGTTCAACTTGGTAGAAGCGTATGTTTTTTTTTTTTATAACATAGCATGAGATGCAGAATAAGTACGAATGAGGTGGAATACATATATATTTCTTGAATGATGTTAGTAACCATACACTATGAAGGATGGGTTATAAAGTTTGAACAAATGATGGGGTCGTGTGGTCTCATATAGTATCAAGTTCAGCTACACTTCAAAGTTATGCATGAGATGTTATAAATTTATGTTCTTATGTCTACGTTAAAGTATTCTTGATGACTTGGAATGTTCCCGATGTCGGAAGCATGTACCACAGTAAAATAAGCATTCAAGTGGTATATATTATGAGCAAGTATGTTAGGGTGGATGGTGGTAAAAAGTATGTCATATTGGTGATGGCTTTGAGATTCACTCATAGGATTAAAGCCTATTAATCACAATGGAGATGTTTGATGGTTTGTTTCAGATGCACGGTAAGCACGACATGCAATGGAGTATAATATTGAAGTTAATTCTTTCTTTCTGGGTTAGTATTCAATATTTTGTTAGCTTACTAGTTAGATGGAACTAGCGGTGATTCTTCTGGACGGTTCTCTTAGAGATCAATGGTGGAGTATGTACAAGGATTCGTTGATCGCCATTGAAGATCTTAATGGTGTTTGTGAAATGTGACCAGTTTCACAAGTGTTATTGAAGAAGAAGATGGTGTGAAGAATTTTATCAACATCATGGTATTTTGATCGAAGAGATGGTTTTATGAATATGGATGTTCAAATCTGAGCTGCAAAGTAACTCTACGGGTATATAGAGATAGTGAACAACTCTGGTGGAAGATGAAGGTGATTCTTTGTTCGATAGTCTCATGCTTAAAAGCATGATCTAAGGTGGATAATTGTAATGAAAATAGCGGTTTCCTGTTTTGCTCGATTCCACTTTGAGGTGGGTTTCCTAATTCGAGTAGGAAATAGTTCAAGAAAGAGTATGAGTTTCCTAATTGTATACTAACATACTTTGTGGCCAAATTTTTGTTCTCTATATATAGGACTAGAAATGTTGGTATGTAGACATCCAACCTAAAAGAGTAATAAAACCTTGCGCTTAGGTTTTTGGTCTCTTTGTTGGGAGGGTCGAGCGCTACCATGAGAGTCAGTATCAGTGCAAGAGAAAAACTTGTAGAGAGAGGATTTTGGTGTCATGGTGTTTAGGGTTTATGGCTTTTCCCTAAACTAAGTTTTTTGAGTGTTTCTATATTTTTCCTCTGTTACTAGCAACTGTGAAAAAGGTGCGAAAAAGAACACATGAGGCTAGTTTGAAGAAATTTTTTAGAAAGTTGATTTCTAAGGTTTCCCAATAGTATTCCCAGGTATGTCTTGTTAATTCTTTTGTTTGGATCTTCTTTTGTGGGTTGCAGAAAGAGCATGTAATGATCTTGATATAATGAAAGTTTTCTGGTGGTGTTAGCCGTGGATGTTGCATGTAAAGGTGAACCATGTATATATTGTATTATGGTTGTATACTTGTTTATCTTCTGTCTTTCTTATTATTTATCCATGTTTGGTTCAAATCACCAATTTCCCTTTGTGATCATGTGTTCCGCTGCGCTCGGGGTTCCAATTTCCCCAATAACTCCAACTCCCATATTCATCTTCCACATATTCTTTCTTCAACTTTATATGAAAGTGGAACACTTCCTACCCAATCCACTAGAAAACAAATACCAAGTCTTTCTCTTATTTATTTGATGCGACCAAAAAGAATGTCGGAACCGTAACAATAAAACAAAAAACGTTAGATAAAACAAATAAAAATAAACAACTGAAATATTGAAAGAAATTGAAGAAACATTTCGACATGAGGGCAGAGTCGCGTTTTCTACAAGTTGTCCTTAACACAATAGTCCGCGGGTATACCTCAGGAACGAGGGATTATATATTCATACAACGGAGATGTATCCCTGATAGAACTGGCCGATAAAGTTTATATAAGCAAAATACAAACTACCATTCCTTGAACTTAGGAGAAATGATGGAAGGAAATAAATAAGCAACACGCACAAAATAAAACGAGAAAAGGGAAAAAAAATGAGAGATATTAGCCTTCTATAGGATAATTTGCAAGTGAAAATCGAGTTGTTTTTTTTATGTGCAAAATGAGGAGGTGAAATCAAAACAAAATTAAGTGTGAAATTATGTTTCACAATGTCAATATAAAACAATCATAAAACAAGAAGAAATAATGCCACTATTAACATACACAATGCCGTTGAATAATATTTATGGTATGGAAATATTTTAAGCATGGGTCATACACCTACTTTTAAACAAAACATTTAAGACAAATTAAATTTTATTTTATTTTCCTTTCGAAAAACCTCAAAACTATATTTTTCCAAAAAAAAATAGGATCTTGGTTGAACCCACTCCCACTCCAAGCCAAAATCTGGCCCGGTGAGGCATGCGTGCTTCAATACAAAATATCACGCGTGCGTGAAAGTCATATTGGCCATTGCCTAAATCTTCCCTCTCACACAAAAGTGTGTTGATCCAAGGGTCTTACTTAGAATTCCAAGAATTCCAGTAATATGGAGAAATTTCATATTTAATTTGCTCTATGTGGGACTAAAAGTTGTATTTCATTTACAATAATGAAAATAACTAGTGAACCTTAATGATTCACATGTTCCAAGTTGAAATCATACCAAGACCACAAAAACATTTAATAAAACTCTATTTTCTCCAAAGTTTCCCCATATGAATGAAATCTCGGTTAAATCATAAATCAAAAAGCGAGAAATACTACGATAAGCAAAGGTATCATTGATATCTTGAAACTTTGCTTAGTGAGAAATTAGAGGAACTACTTGTTAGCCAGTGAACGCGATGTCTTGAAATGTTCAACGTTTGTTTTAGTTTATTAATAGTTATACGCATGATATCTCGTTAGTCGCTGCCAAGTTTGTGTCGTTGTACCCATTTTGGCCATGAGTTATCCCGTTTCTCAAATTGCTATAAAGAATCAGCTTTATTATCATAGGAAACAACCCACTTCCACGTTCAGATAGGTGAATTCCATCAAGAGTGTTCTTCTACACCCCACTTCAAATGAAGCTATATAATCTCATTAATACTTTGAAGGAAGTCATCATTCACTGGGGTCATACTATCACATCTACACCATAAGGAGGGACAAAGAATGAGATTTTCTGATAAATTTTACCTTTACTCACCACAAACTAGTTGTCTCATTCGAAATCTTGATCTTGGGATCTCCAGTTAGCAAGTTTGAGTGTCCTTCATGATAAGTTTATTTTATGAGCTTAAGTCATACCCCTATCTATGCAATACTAACTACCTATTAGGAAAAACCTTTCTTCAAAGGGTCCACGATTTTCTCCTTAAACTTCACAAAGTCAATAAAAATAATGCCAGTCGAGATTAGTTGTTTCAGAGAGTTATGCCTTCTACGAATATGTTATACTTTCCATTATAAACGTTTTTTTAGCTCTGGCTATAGCAGTTTGTCCATCACAATGTATAAATATAGCTGACACATGCCTATGCCGGAGAGGAATGTATTTTAAAAATCTTCTTAGCCAATCAGCTTCCTCTCATGCTTTATCTAAAGGAATAAACTCAGATTCCATAGTGGATCGAGCTATACATGTTTGTTTGGAGGACTTTCAAGAAACATACCCACCTCCTAGAGTGAACACATATTCGCTCGTAGACTAAGAAATCCAGGTCCCAGTAAGTAGTACTGATAATAACAACTAAAATTGAAGAAATAATTTGAGACGAGAGCAGAGCCACTTGTTCTATAAATTTCCCTTAACACAGTAGTCTACGGGTTCACCTCAAAAATGAGGTATGCTGTACCCCAGTAATAGAGATGTCCAGGATACGACTGCCTGATATAGTTTATAAACACAATAAAAACTACATACTCTCTGAACTTAGCAACAAGGATGGAAAGAAATACACAAGCAATGCGCAAAACAAAGCGAGAAGATGGAAAAAGATTAAGAGATAGTAGCCTTCTCTGGGATGATTTGCAAATGAAAATCGAGTTTTCTTTTATATGCAAAATGAGAAGGTGAATCAAACCGCAGTCAAATGTGAAATTATGTTGCAGAGTATCGACATAAAACAGTCATAAAATGGGCAGAAAAAATATCGTCATTAACATACATAATGTCGTTGAAATTTTTTTAGCAAGAAAATATTTTTTTGCACACATACACCCCCACTTAAGCAAAATAGTTAAGACAAATTAAATTTTATTTTATTTTCCTTTAGAAAAAAAGATAGGATCTTGATTGAACCTACTCTCATTCCCAAGCCTGATTTGACAAGACGTGCATGCTTCGATGCTAAGCACCGTAGTGTATGAAAGTCATATTAGCCATTTTCTAAGTCTTTCCTTTCATATAAAAGTGTATTCACTCAAATATCGTATACTTAGAATTCTAAAAATCTTAGTAATGAGAACCTTTACTTTTAGTTTTTCTATACGGTACTAAAGCTGGTTACATTACATTCACAATACTAAAAATAACTAGCGAGTCTTGCAGACTCATAGGCATCAAGTTCAAATCATACCGTGACAGAAAAGATATTTAATAAAAATCTATTATTTTCTCCAACATAAAATCCCATGGAAATTAGAACTGGGTTGTGAAACTGGTGGTTCTGGTTTGCTTGCAGATAATTGGTGGATGTATTCTGATCTTCATGGGATTGTATTGTTGGACTATAGTGATATTTTTTTAAGTTAACATGAATTTTTTCGTTGAATTTTGCCAACTTGAGATATTTGAACTTTTGTTCGAATCCTTGATCCTGTCGATTTCCAACTTTCTAAGTAAGATAGTTGGGTATTGTTTCTTAAGATGACCAAACATTTCGCGGAAATCATACTTTAGTTGGACTAAACATTTGTTTCTTTTTAGGGAAGACTGGTTTTATATATTGCTTGATTAGTTTCGTGATGTCGATTTCTACTTTCATTCCTGCATATTTACTACCACTTAGTTGATTCCTCTTTTTTTAAAGGAAAAAGTTTGATAATTTTCGAGGCAACAAGTGCAATAGTTTTTTCATTAATAGAGCTGATAGGTAAACCGAGAACTTGAATGTTGAAGAGAACCTTATCGAAATTATATTCAATTGGTAGTTTATGCGGTTCACAGATCTATGGAGCAGGAGATCATATCATTGATAGAACAACCAATAGTCGCAACAAAGCTCAAATTTAATCATATATACACCTGGACCAAAATCTAAAATATTGATTATCCTTGATGGTTTCCAATCTCTAATAAGAATATTTTTAGAATTATAATTCCTTAATAACGACCTGTTATGACTTTGATGCTGATTTCGTATTTGGATTCTTGTTCTTTATTGGCAAATTTTTATGGCATTTCGATACAAAGAATGTCATCATCCTCTAAAAAATTTGATATTTTTTCCACCAGTTAATCCTAAGTATTCTCTGATAACTGATTTGAACGTGAAGCCATAGAGAAGAAAAAGAAGAAAAAAAAACAGGAGAAGGGGTGATTTAGATTAATAGAGGACAAGGTGAAAAATGTGAAGGATTTAGGCGTTTAGGGAAAAAAACTGGAAACTTAGAAGAACAAACACTTTGTTGAATCAAAATTTTGAGCACACAACAAACACAGATCTTGAGAAAGAAGAAAAAATCATCCTAGTGACGAAGAGACGAAAAAACCTTTACTCAGGAATCAATAAAAATGGTTCATATTTTGTATTTCAAGTGTGGTCCGAACAGTAACTAATTAATCAATTTTTTTAAATAATCATAATTATGTAACGATGAACTAGATTTAGGCCAGTCAATTATTTAATTAAAATTTAAATATGACACTTGACATTTTGAAGATATTGTGGTATTGGTAGTCATTTTAATAGTTTTTTTTTAAAAGAAAAGGAATGAAACCTCATATATTTAATAATTGTACCCTATTCGCAACAAATTGTGAAGGCGAATCTATTACATAATCAGATGTTTCATAGTTATAACAGTTTTGCGAGATTTAGATGGTTTATCATAGCTCGAAAACCTTCATATGTCCAAGTGTTTTTAATAGCCTAACGATTACAAAATAGAGATATATTGGCAGTTCCATAATATGAAATCTACTAACTAAAACCCATCTGTAACTTTGAAATTGATTGGTGTTAGAGCAACTACAATGGTGCGATCAAAACCCGGATTAAAGATGTTATTTGATCTTTAGTCGATAAAATCATGCCACAGCCGTGCGATTAAAGATTACGTTTAATTGAGGAAATCTACTGTACAAGATTAAAAGTAATCGCTCATCGACGACTAAAAATTACGATCAAGCGAGGCAGTAGAAGCTCGTTTGGACAGAAGCGGTGTACCAGCATTTCGTTCAAAAACACGGGCGTAGAGCTGGTAGTGTGCCAGACGCAGCGGTATAGTGAGGCTTCGCCTGCTGAGACGAGAGGCTAGAGTGCCGCTTACACCCAAGCGCAACACCAGCGTTTCACCCATTCCGAGCGATGACTTACGCTACCGCTTGTCGTCGTGCGGAACTCCACATCTTCGCTTGTGTCCGAGCGAGGTCATAGTATGTCGCCCCGTCCCAGGCGTTACTCCAGCTGCTCGCCTAGATCAATATTGCCGTTGGATTATGTTTACCGTTAATATGTTAATATGTTACCTTTGATTTAACCGTTGGCATTGTACAACGGCTATATTTTTACACTATATATGGAATACTAAAACCAATGTCATTTTACTAAACTCATTCATTGTTATTGTATTTGAAATTTCTAAAGTTCCTCACAATTTAATAAGTTTGCGAATCGATTAGGATTATGGTACCATCAAAACCCCGAGGTCCAAATTTTTCTACATTTGAAGATGTTACCATGTGTACAATTCATTTGTCAATTTCTCAAGATTCTAGCATTGGTACCGATCAATTTGAAGCAAAATTATGGTCTCGTATAGTAAATCGGATGAAAGAAGCAATACCTTGGATGCCACCACGTAGTTGGACCTCCATTCAAAAACGATTTCAAATTATAAGTAAAGATGTGACACTTATGTCTGCAAAGGATGCTGAAGTAGAAAGGGAACATCATACCGGATGGGCCCCCGAAAATAAGGTAACTACTCATTTAATTTTGCTGATTATATTAACCTTTCAGATTGTAAATCCTTTACTAAATTGAATTGAAAAACTAGATTGCAGAAGTAAAGAGGCTTTTCAATGAAGCTACTGGGAGAAGTTTTAAGCATGAAGATTGCTACACAGTTATGTTAGATAATATTAAATATTCCAGACGGGCGACAGCTGTTTTCGATTCATCACAAGCTGAGTCTGATTACGACAACGTTGAAGACAACCAGGAAACACTGCACTTAAGCCTAGATGGTTCCAGTGCCTATGAAGACCTTGGAGATATCCCTAACACATTAATCCGTACAATGGGAAAAAAAGAGGCCAAACGACAGAAGACAAAAGAGAAAGCAACATTTATTAAACAACATGAAATGATGCAAAATATTTATAGAGAGCAACAAAACTTCAACGCCAAATATACAGAACAAAGAGATATGAAGATGGCACAGAGAGAAGCTGAGTTTGCAGCAAAACTAGATGATTCAAATGCAAAGTTTGCAGCAAAACAAGCTGATTCAAATGCAAGGTTTGCGGCAAAACAAGCTAGGAAAGAAGCAGAAGAGGAGTTTCGTATAATGACGATGGATATCTCCGTAATGGGTGATGTATCCAGACAGTACTTCGAAGTTAGGAAGGCAAAAATTTGTAAGAAAATATTAAACCAATCATAGAGGCCATTCTTATTTAGCATTGTCATATTAAGTTTGAACTTTTATGAATTTATTTAGTTATTTTGAGTTTATTTTTAATCAATAAATTGTTATGTTTTTAATGTGTCCTAATTTAATTATAAATTTAAATTTCTTTTGTTTTTTAAAACTAATTCAAATACACAGATGAACTCAAAAGAACGTTGTCATATAACAAGACCTTAATAAGTAAAGATAACATCACTCTCGCTAGAATCGCGGGTACACTTACACGAGATTTACCCCCAAAACCTATATAGAGGATTTACAAAATTTCACTCTTCGCCAAGAGATGACCATATGTGTTCGATCAAGTCATTTCGCAAACGAACCCCAGTCTCTTTATCGAATATTGCACGTCTGCGTTGGTCCTTTATCATTCTCGAAAGTTCAACAGTATTGTGCCTAGAAATATTTAATGGTGCACCGTGGCTGCGTTGCTCATACTCATGCCGGCCAATCACCGGGTAAACGTTCATCCTCCACTATCATATTATGTAGAATGATGACAGTTTTCATTATATATGCTAACACGTCTGGATTCCACATTCGTGCTGGTTGTTTGATGATTTCAAATTGATTTTGCAGCACCCCGAAGCCGCGTTCTACATCTTTTCGACAACCTTCCTTCATAGCAGAAAATTTCTGTTTCTTTTGGGAATCTGGATGTCTAATCGTAGTCACAGTAGTTGGTGTCTCTGGGTATATTCCATCAACCAGATAATACCCCATATTGTATCGATTTCCGTTAATTAAAAAGTTTACTGCCGGTGCTTTACCGTTGATAAGCTTTTTGAAGATATACGAACGATTCATCACATTGATATCATTGTTAGAACCCGGCATACCAAAAAATGCATGCCAAAACCAAAGATCATACGACACCACTTCCTCCAGGATAATACTTTCGCTACCCTTGTATGCGGTATAAGCACCGGATTCAGCCGATGGGCATTTGTCCCATTTCCAGTGCATGCAATCAACACTACCAAGCATCCCTAGATATCCCCTTTTTTGGTTCTCGGCAAGAAGGAGTTCAACATCACGCTTAGTTGGTGTGCGCAAATATTCATCCTCGTACAATTGGACTATAACCATGCAAAACCTACGAGTTTCTTCCAAAACTGTGGTTTCCCCAACTCATCAATTGCATCTGCCGCACATCCGTAAGCTAACATTCGAATTGCTGTAGTAATTTTTTGGTGAGGGGTTAATCCAAGAACACCACATGTATCTCTTTTTTGAACAAAATAACTATTTACCACCACAACATCACCCAAAATACGGTTGAATAATTCTCGACGCATTCTAAATCTTCTACGGAATACATTTGGCGGAAACGTCGGGTTTCTGCAAAAGTAATCTCTCCATAGAATTTTGGCACCGGCATCACGTTGTCTTGGTATTTTTATACGTGTATGTGGACAGTTCATATTTGAAACCATTAATCCAGCAGTGACTGCTAGGTTATTATAGTTCAATGCAAGTGAACTTTCGTCTGATGAGTAATAACTACTGTTATCATCATCGCCTAATGGAGAAGAAGAAGAAGAAGAAGTATCAGGAGGAATAATAGAAGAGGAACAATAGTTGTGAATGTTATTTAGAGAGTTTGCCAAAAAAAATTTGATGCAAAATGTTTTGTAGGAGATGATGATATTTTTGGTTTGTATTCAAGGAGAAGCCGGTAAGTTAATTTATAGGAAGCTTCAAATATGATTTTGAATATTAATATGACAATACACGGTGATAGACACATTTTAGTGTCTAAATTACACCTTAATTTCTAGTGAGTTAGTATTCGATTTTGTGTCTATTACGTGTTTTTATGCTTTTGTAGGTACATTTGAAGAATAAAGATTTGTGGAAAAATTGGCTCAAAAAGTGATAAAGGCACCCAAGGACAAGTGTTATTGGCACCCTAGAAATGGATAAGGGGCACCCTCGAGTCAACTCGGTCAAAATCGGGTCAAACCCGAGTCAAATCGGTCAACCCGAGTTGACCGAGTCAATCACCGATTCAACTCATCGGACGAAAATGCTGTGAACGTTAATTCATGATAAAACTTGGTTATTTTGCTCTCAAATTGATACACAAGCTAGAAGAGTTCAACACAAGACTAAACACGCCAAGAAACAGCAATTTTAGCCGGAAAAATAGCCCCAAATCCGAATTTGGCCGGAAAAAGGGAGTTAGACTTTGATTCGGATTTGGGAAGATTTGGATGTGTTTTAAAGAGTTCTATTAGGTTTAGAAGACTCACAAGGATCCCTAGAGTCTATATATACCAAGAGAAGCCAAGAAGAAGGGGGAGAATAGCTTAGAATTGAAGTTTCGGAGTCGCCGGAATTGTGGCCGGAATACTCACGATCCGGCCAACTGCTGCTGCACCGGTCACCGCCGGTGACCGTGTTCTTCAACTGGTCGCTGCCGAAGAAGAAGACACAGCAACACTTATAAGTGTTGCTGTTCTGTTGCCTTAAATTTCAAATTTCTTCCTTCCTTTTCTTTGCCTTAGCCTTTGCAACGGCTGAACCTTGTTCTGTAACACTTATAAACGCATCTGTTCAGCTGTTGCACTATTATTCAACCTTGTAATCAATATTTTGAGCAATGAAAAGATCTTTTGAGCAAGTTTTCTTCACCATGAGCTAAGTCTATTTACTGGGATGATGGAGGAGGTTTTTCTCTCAATTTTATGTGGTAAGTCTATTTTTAATTAATTATTTATAATTCTTTTATTATTATTTGCATGGATTTAAATTAGAAAAAAATGGTTTTTATTAAATAGTTGTGTTCTCTTTTGATGGGTCATGCTTAGTTAATTACTCTTGATGTCCCATGCTTAGGATTTACAATTATTCTTTTAGGAAACATATTTTTGGCAAACTTGAATTAAATTGTTAAAAAGAATTACATGATTAATCACATGAATTGTTAGAAATAACTGAATCTTGATTCCTAGTTTTCTCCATATTTTCTAAAAATATTCTCTAGTTTAATTTCCTGATTTTTATTAGTTTAGATTAAGTTTAATATTTTCTAAAATCATTACCTTCACAAGTTCGATAATCGAACCTCTCTCTTTACCACTATATAAAATTACATCACACGGTTACCATTTCAATGCAAAAAGAAGCGTTGTACATTGTCAGAGATATTAATTGTAGGTTGACAAGCCAATGAAAGGAATTGACAATACACAGTCACCATTTCAATGCAAAAATCAGCAGCATAATTAAAGGAAAAAATGTCAGAATTTGGAATATGGATATGACAAAGTAATTGGAAATATTTCCGTTCAACTAACAATTCAAATGTGATGTGACAATATCAAATGACATAAACGACAAAGTTAAAAAAAATCAGCTACAAAACAAAAAAAGTTTCAAAAGTAATTTGAAAAGACAATTCATATTTGAAAAAATAAATCATCAATCAGAGTTGGGTTTTGGTGGGATAAACGGAGGCAAAGATGGTCTGACATTATGCATAAGAAATTCTCAAACTACCGATTAGAATATGGATTTCTTAATTTTTTTTATAAATCATTTAATTGAATCGAAAATGCATACATTAAAAAAGGAATACATTAAAGGAAATGAAATATAATAAATCAGTAGATTACACTTAAACACTTAAGTAAAACTATTATGAAACCTTAAGCATTGGCTTGTAGGACGACGGGGACGACGTTCTTCACTTTCCGGGAGAAAGAAGAGAAATATTAGGTTTGAACGAGGTCATAAAAGGGAAGCGAGCTCCCAGTACCTTGCCTGTTAAAACCAAGCGAAATGCTGATGTACCGCCCGTAACATTCCATCACACGCTCTCTCCGCAGGCGCAAAATTTTCTCAGACGAAGTGTTGGAGTTTCGTTTGGCCAGGCGAAATGCTGGAATTTCGTTTGTGGTTCGGGCGAATAGCTGGGATTTCGTTTGGTTCAGGAGGTACACTATCATCTCGTCTGTAGCAAGCGAAGTTGCAGGATCTCGTCCGTCTTCTCAAGCGTAGCGCTAACACTTCGCTTAACCGTATGCGCAACACTAGCATCTCGCTTGACTATCCATGGCTATTCTTGCAGCGGAGTAAATATCAAATTTTTTGATCTTTAGTCTTTGAGGGTAATCGCACGACTGTGGATGCCCTTATAAAATTATCTCCAAAATCTGAACATACGTTGTATTTGTGTTCCTAGCTTTTGTATACTATCTGGAAAGTGTTCATTTTCCTCTCTCTCTCTCTTCTCAATCCCCAAAAGAAAAAAAAATGAAAAAAAAGTTTTCAAATAGCCTCCATTACCTTGTTCAGATCTTGTTGGTTGTTAGGCTAAATCTAAGCAGAGATTTTACATTACATTACTTATATTGTTATTAGTTTTTATCGTAGGATTTTAATTTTGTTATGATTTGGGTGCCTTTTGACGTATTTTTTTGTTTTTTTGTTTTTGGGACGATCATGTCTTCGCTTTTGTACGATTCCATTCTCACCTTTATGGTGTTTCTACTTTGGTCTCCATGGTGACTATTTGTAGGTTTTTTTTTAGGGTTATTTTGTGTTTGTTATTCTAGATTATTCAAGAACATACTTCATCTTGATAAGGCTTTGATTACATCTTTGTCTAAGGGATTTAGACATCCAAACAAGGTTTTAAAAAAAAATTACTTTTTTTATTAGAAATATCTCTTACTGAAGATAATAATTATCTTAATCGGTTGGATTTGATTCGGTTTAACTATCCTTTCATTTTAGGAAAATTGGATATGGTTCATCGTTCTCTGTCTTCACAATTTATTTATAATTTATTTTTTTTTATTTTTTTTAAATAACATTTTTGATTATCTTGTTAGTAGCTAAGTATCCTTTTAATCACTATTTTAACTTAAAATAAAATGTTATTAAATATAAAAGTAAATAAATAATAGAGATCTATAATATTGTTAAGTGGACTTAGTTCCAGAGACCGATCCCTGGATATTGACATTTTCTAGCGGACTCCGTTCCAAAGACCGATCCATATTGTAATTCACCTTTGCACTAATTTTGATTGTACATGTACGTCATGCGCAAGTAAAAAAGACACGATCAAAAGACGTAGACCATATTTGTAGAAGTAGAGAGATAATGGCAATAAGTGAGACACAACAAACAAACACACCACATTTTCAGAAAACAATAAAAACAAAACAGAATTGTATTTACCCACAAACCAAACAAAAAGAAGAAATTTCTTCACATATTCTAAGATCATGTTTTCAGTTCTGCCTCATTGTTTCCCCGACATGTTTCCTATTTCGTGCAATATTACAAGGAAGGATCGAAAGATATCACAGAATTTAATACGTATAACTAAAGATCAAGACAAAAAATTTGGTATTACAAAATTCTCAATGTCTTTTAAAAAGTAGTGCATAGGACATAGAGTGGTGGCCTTATTGTAGGGTGCATGATATTCAGAATCTAATTTACCACGGGGATTAGCATGTCATCAATGTCTATCGACTAGGCTCATATCTGGGGTTTCTATCCATCTTGATTCTTGCCTTCCTCTTCTCCCAATTGACTTTCATGTCTTACGAGACTATTACTTAGGATCCGTTTGTTACGCTTAAATAAAAGGTAACCGAAGGATGTAGTATAATCAAAGGAAGTAGTTAAGAGTTGTATTTAAATATTGGGTGTTTGACATAAACCCAATTACACAACATCAATTATATATAGCTCCTATTACCTCCGAGTGGTTATATTAAAAACTCACTAATTGAGGTGTGCATTAAATATGACCCTTTCTTATACCCTCCAATTACACCGTTGATAAATATTGACCGCTTAATTTATTTACACAATCAGATATATTTTCATTTATTTTTTTTAAACATTATTTTTTACTATTAAATATTTAATTTTATTCTTTAGTTTATTTCATTATTACTCTTTACAAATTATTATTTTTATTAGTATTATTGTTATTATTATTATTGCTACATAATATTTATATTTATATTTTTAATTATTTTTCTTATTATTTTTATTTTTAATTTATTTTATTATCATTTTTAAATTTATTATTTTAATTTTTATTATTATTTTTAGAAAAACTTATTTTTCTTATTATATTTTTTCTTTTTAAATTTTAATCTTTTTAAATATTATTATTATTATTATTATTATATGAATTTTAGTTTTTGGTTTTTTAGTTTTTATTATTACATAATCAGATATGTTTTCAATTTTAATTCCTTTTTATATTATTTTTGTTTTTAATTTCATTTAATTTATTATTATTTTTTATTATTTTTTTTTATTTCAGTTTATTTTTGATTTTAGTTTTTATTATTATTTTCAAAAAAATACTTTTTTTATTATAATATATTTTAAAAAAAAATTAAAAAGTTTATATTTTTTGTGTATCTTTTTATTTTTTTATAATTAGACTTTAAAGTTCAAATCTTATCTTTATATTCATCCATATTATTTTATACAAAATATTAAACTACATGTAGTTTTAATATATGACATTACAACTTTATGTAATTAGCAATGTCTTGCATTGTTATTACTGACGTATCAAACGAACCCTTAATTTGTTGTAACCTGCAGTGAGGTTCAGTAACCTATCAGCCATATTCTTTGCTTCCCAGCAGTTACATCAGTTCGAATTTCGCCAACATTTCAGTTTCCACAGCCAACAGTTAATTTCAAAATTTATCAACACTCAAAATTTTAATAGCCAGTCGTTCATGGATACCCATAAGATTGTTGAAGCAAACAAGGGATTCTTAAACAAATGAATGAACTTAATTAGTAGAGAAAAAGTCTGCATTTAGTAGGTTTTAGATTACTAATTCAGTATGTTTCTTTATGTTTTTCACTAATCTAGTATAAAATTGAGACGTTGGGAACCTAAAATGTGCTGAATTTGAGCTGGCTGGGAACCATATCATAATATATTGCTTAGTTATATTTACTTCCCGTGATCCAAGAATGCCAACCCTAAAAGCTAAAACTATTTTATAAACAAATTTCATTTCGCTCTCTTTAACTCATTCTTGATTTCAAACATTTCAAAATCTGTTTTGCTATATTACGTACTTAAATCCAACTTGTCACAGATTTTCATGTATTAAATTTATGTGAATTGCACCGTAAATGCAACTTTGAACATGGAAAGCGAGAACCAATAGATGTGGTGGGATTTCTTTATTGTTTGACGAAAAAGATATTGACAAGCTCAAGCTGGTTGTTTAACATTGCTCCACGTACATTGGTTTGAACTCACCATTTCACACTTTCCATCTTATCCTAGCTATCACCAGTCACGTACCCACATGTTAATAATTTACTCTAGTGGGGGTAAATTCTGATAGTGCATATGGGCTAAAGCCTAAAGGTGATTACATGCCATCCGATTTATTTTTGCAATTTTGCGTTTTCGTTAAGTTATTGCTGGAACTGATTCGAGTGTCCATCAAGACTATCAAGTTACCAACAATTGTTTTTCATATCTACATCAGGTATGCGATGTATTCCATTGACTGTATATCAGTGTACAACTCTTAACTTTATTAGGCCGGTTCTTATGTATGGGATCAACTTGCCCCCAAAATTAGCCGCGCCAATATGAAAACTGTGGTTTCTAGTTATTATCAAGCGACAGGGTATTGATCGCTGACTATCAAGTCATTATCGTCAGTAACCGAGATTCCATCGCTCTATAGAGACTAGGTTGCTGAAGACTACTTTCAGTTAGGATTGTCAATGGGTACTCGATTATATGGAACCGGATCGGAATCGGGTGAATCGGATCCAGATCCCAAGATTAGACCCATTAATAACATTGGTACCCGAGGGGTCGAACCGTTGGAAACCCATAAGTATCGGGTACCCGAACACATGTTATTTTTTTATTTATTTTATTCATAATTTTAAGGTTTTGCTTGATTTTTTCCTTTTTCATTTTTTTCTTAGATTTAATTTTTAATTAGAACATTTATATAGATATAACACTTCATTTGAAAATTTATTAGATTCAAGCCAATATGAAGAAAATAAAATAAATTTATCAAAAGATATAATTATTTTCAAAGACCCAATAAATACCCAGACCCGACGGGTATTTAGGTTTTTAATCGGGTCTAGTTCCGGATCCAATAAATTAGAAACGCACGCGTACCCATTAGGACCCGGACCTGTCTTTTTTAATCGGGTCCGGTTCCATGTCCAGTGGTACCCAGGAGGAACCAGACCCGTTGACAACCCTAGTTTCAGTCCAACGGCCAAATTCAGGCTAAACGACCAAATTTTCCACCACTATACATACACCCAATATTTTCATTCAACTCACGCCACTCTTTACACAAATTTCATACTCTCTACATATTTCTAACATAAACTCATAGGTTTCTTAGTTTATTTTACTTTTAATACAAACAATGGATTATATTATGAAGAGGTTTAAATTGTTATGGTTTAAATCACAACTACAATATTATGTTCGGGTGTTGGAACAATTGGATGATGAGTCAGATGAAGATAGAGAACTGACCAACACTATGATATTGGCACATTCACGAGCGCAAATACCAAGAGCTCATGAGCCAAGATAATTATTCACAAGAAGATATGCGTTTTAGGGGCGAGATGAGTTCCACAGAAGCTGATTCACGAGTATTTCAATGTCGATTACATGTTCTCTGATCAAGATTTCCAACGTCGGTTCTGCATGCCTCGAAGCTTGGTGATAAAGATTATTGAAGATCTTTGATAGATAAAACATAAGTTTAATTATCAGTTTGATACACTAAATATTAGAGGTCATAGTCCAGAACAAAAGGTTACCCCAACCCTAAGGATTCTAAGTTACAGGCGTCCAACGGATTTTGACGATAAGTATCTTCATATGGGAAAAAAAAACTTCATACAAGTATCTTTCATTGTTTTGTGAAACTATGATTAATCATTTTGGTCCAACGTATTAACGAAAACCAACCCAGGCAGATGTTAGAGAAATATTAAAGCAGTATAGAGACTTTCCAGGAATGCTAGATAGTCTTGACTGCATGTATTGGGTATGGCAAGGATGCCCTATTTATTGGGCCGGTCAATATAAGGGTCATTACCCAAAATCAACTATTATTTTGGAAGCTGCCGCTACTTAAAGATTATTGGATATGACATGTTTTGTTTTGGTCTTTCGTGTTAACAAAATTACATAAATGTTCTGCACAAATTGCCTTTGTTTAAAGACCTCAAGTATGGAATTATCCCAACGTAAGTTTCAAGATCAATAAGTATAATGGATATTATTTTGTGGATGGAATTTATCCTAAATGGTATACCTTAGCTCAAGCGTATTGTCACCTTCCCCCCATCCCCCCTAACACACACACACGGGAGATACGGGTCGCTTAATGAGATATTTTAATATGCAAAAAACGGCTTTGAGAATAACGTGCAACGTGCTTTTAGAATTATGAAGCGAAAGTTCATTGTAATTTGTAGGCCATACTGTGGTTTAAGTATTCGAGAAATACAGAAGACTATGCTGACATGCATAATTATGCATAACATGGTAACTTAGGAAGGAATTGGACTAACCATGCTGATGAAAATTTAAGGCCTAAGGTTCGACTAGAAGGAAGATCGGGCAGGCGTACTTGAAGTTATGTTAATTTATTTTGTTTTAAGCACTTTTGAGTTAATTTCAAGTAATTTTTTGTTTTAATTTTTTAATTTATGTACTAATTTCAAGTAATGAACAAACTAATTTCAAGTAATTTATTACAAGTTTCTTATTTTGTGTAATATTTATTTGGATATGATATATACAATATGGATGACGTGGAGTGCGACGACTATTTTTCTAACCATTGGAAATAAATCTTGAACGAGTGATAAAGACTTAGCCACCAACGTTTAGTTCATCCAACGGCTCTCAATTCATCCTCATACCCACCCATCCCCAATATAAATCACACCTCCCACAATTTTTTTCTTATATACTCTCACTCTAATCTCAGTCTAACCCTACTCTAATTTCCTGAAATATAGCTTAACTTAAGTTTATTCAGGAAGAAGATTCATCTTTTTGTTGAAACTGTGTAGTGTATTATCCGGCCAGGGTACAAAACCATGACAAAATGGTTTTATGAGTCTGAGTTAGTGGACGAGCATTCATGAATTTTTTTACGATGACACGGGTAACCCTTATAACCGTAATATAGTAACGTTGTTTCATTGGAAAAAAATAAAGACATAGGTAGCAGAATTTATAGCTTTAGTTCGGATTGTCAATCGATTTCGACTTAGAGATGAAACCGGTAATGAGATTGGAGCGATATCTTTTAGGGAATGGCGAAGATGGAAATGAAAGATTTTCAAATACGAAGCTTGCTTCCACATTCTTAAGGATTTCCTCATAACCCTTTTGAATTGTTAATTTCTTGCACTATTAATTTGTTTCCACATCCTATATGTAATGCATATTTCAAGTAATGCAAAAAATATCACTTCATTGAAACAAACAATTACATACATTTAAACTAACTAACTACTGCATATTAATTAATGAAATATTAACCTAACTAACTATTACATCATAATTAATTAAATACTGATTTAAAGTTCAAATAAGTAATACCATTATATTAACAAAGAAAATGAAGATCACCATCATCATCTGAAACATTATCTTCATCAGTAAGGTTGTTAGGTTGAAATTGTTGTTCTTTCACCTTCCTTCGTAACTTGTTCATTCCATTTTCCATATAAAATTTTGATCATCATTCATTGTTGCGGTATCCGCATAAAGAATCTTATACTTGTCATAATGGCTAATTTTTTTTTTTGAGAAAGACGTGTTTTTTTCGCCTCCTTATTCACGAACTTCCAAGTCAATTGATATTTGTTTCTTGGATGTCCATTGATGATCCATAAACTCGGTCACGTTTAAACCTCTAGATCCTCCTCCTTCTTTAATCTAATTTTCTGGTTATTCCCAAAATATTCTGTTTGTTGTTATTAGATGCATTGAGATCGAAATTGGCATTTGGATTTACTGGGTTATCCTGTGAAGAAAATGGTGAACTGGGTTCTGAATTTGGTGTAGAGGGAGAAGGAAAATATGTTGATATTTCAGGAACTAGATGCATAGTTGCTAGAATCAATGAATTATATTTGGGAAACACTTTTAAGATATGTTAACAACTTTCGTATTAGACTTGTTGGTCGTTTTTCTGGTGTCAGTCCGACCGACACAATCGTTTTTGTTATTTACCAAAACAAATTTATTAAAGATCACATATAAATTAAAATTATTATTTTTAAGAAATTGGATATGTAATATAACTATTCTTACCACATCAACTTCGCTTTTACTACTCTTTCGAGCTTTATGGGTTCGCATGATCTGAGCAACGTATAAGGCTACTTGTTTATTGATTGTACCGAAGCGACCTGAAAACCCATTACTATCACAATTAGTGATGTTCATTGTTTCCTCTTGAAATTTCTGAAAGATGTTTCCCACAAGGTGTTGGATGTTTGAGACGCACCATTGATACTATCTTCTGTGAAATGAACATAATTTCTTCAAATGTTTTCACACAAGGTGTTGTTTGTTTGAGATACACCATTGATACTATCTTCTGTGAAATGAACATAATTTTTGCAAATGTTTTCATCTTCGACTACTGTAAATTTTGCACTACAAAATTTGGGTCTATGATTAATTTCCTGATTTTGAGATTTAAAAGCCATTTTACATAATTTTTGTTTTATATTAGCACGAATGTGCTGAGGTATAGAGAAGGTGTGAGTTGAATTCGATCCGATATTTATAGAGGGATTGATTTTGAACCGATGGATGAGATATCCATTTGGCGATGGAGTCTACGTGATAAGTGCATAAATTACATATTTTTAGTGCCAAATCCATGTTTATATTTTTTACAATTCTCGCATATTACCTTGTATTATGTTTATTTTCTAATTTATGTATTTTGTTAGGTGAATCATTCAAAAAGGAACTACTACATTCTAAACCACCATCTCATCGATAACGAAAATACGAACCCAACAGTTAAAGAATGAGGTCATTCTGACGTCGTATGAAGAACTTATGAGCAAAACGAAAAAGTTAGGAATGGAAAAACTAAAAAGTGTCCACGAGAAAAATTTCAACGAGGTGTAAGAAAAGTAAAATTAATTAAATTAAAATATAAGGAGGTCTGCGATTGGGCTTGACAGTAGCAAAAGTCCATCTCAATAAACGATGCCTAGGATCAGTTCCACGAGCGTGTTATTTACACATGTGTGTCAGTAGTGCTTCACGACAAATTTGGTTTGTCTTTCTCTTGGATCCGTGACCCAACTTCTATTTTGGACGTGAAGAGCTATTTTTAGACGAATTTCGGTGTTTCTTTGGATTGAGGGAACTTGTTCACAGTGGGTTTCCAAACCCTCGAAAGAAGGGATACTTGAGAGCCAAGTATTGAAGTCTATAAAAGAAAACATCTAAGGATTAAACAAGAGATCCTATCATATTGTTTTCATACTACAATTCACAAACCTAGGGTTTACTCCTTTAGGGGGAAACCATTACTCTTCTTCCTCTTAATCTTCTTCTTTGTAATATGAGTAGCTAATTTTTTTTTTATTAAGGATGAATTCAATGTTCTCAGCGTTAAAATTTTTTAGTTATACAAGTTTATTGGAGTTTTAATCATCTTATCGTTTTTTTACACTATATCTAAGGTTTATGATTGATTTCTAGATTGTTCAAGTGTACAATTTGAATTATTTTATTGATCAGTTTAATGTTAGTAGAAGTTATGGGATAATTCATAGTCTCTTAATTCTCTACACAAGTAGAAATTTTGAGACCTTGCAGAGTGATTTTGTGGAGCAATTACGAGTGAAGAAAACACCAGCAAGTGGACCTTGAGCTAAGAGTTTAACTAGTGGGATCAACCTAAATTTACAAATCCTAAAGCATGCAATTAGGTTACACCTTGAGTGAACTACTATTTGGTGGTTCAGACGAATAAAATATGGTATCGGTTCTGTATTCAGTGATACAAGTGATAGACATATTTTTATGTCTTAATTAATCTTACATTTATATTGTTATCTCTCGATTTTTGTACTAATATTGATATTTTTTATGTTTTTAGAAATTTTGGTGAATTAATAATTATGGAAAATTTGGGCCTAAAAAGTGTTAAAATCACCCGAGAGAATTGATAAAGGCACCCACCTTTCATTTCAAATTCGAAATTGAATTTTGGCGGGAGTTTATTTCTTTTCAAACTGTGAAAGGAAGATCGAAATTTTAGACAAGATTTTTTGTTGTAAAAACAAGGATTATACTCTCGCCATGTATGTAGGAAAGTATATACGATTTGGAGAAAGAATATCACATGATCATCTGTTTTATCTCGTGGAACAAAATATTTATCGATTTGATATTAATTCCGTTCCTAGTTGTTTGAGATAAATAAGTCAACAACAAAATCATAATTTGTTTAAAAGAAGATAGAAAATCAGAACCAAGTTGGGATGAGAAAGTTGCATCGAAATATGGAGAAAGAAAATCACTGAAATAATTATCGAGAAAATACTTCTTTCTGTCGAAAATCAAATAACTTAAATATAATATATTTTATTGATTGAAAGAGGATATTTGTAGTTGTAGTATATAAAGAGAAGTCGAGGAACAAGTTAGGCAGAGGCTGGCTCTGCCAGATTTGAAGAAATAAAAAATTCAGAAAAAAGCTTTTACACATTCAGGGAAGAAGAAGATGAAGAACATAAGACAACCAGGAAATATCGTTTAAAACAGTTACCTTAACATTTATCTTTGAAAGCTTCAGCGACAGTTTATTTTATTCTTATCTCTATGAGTGGCTAATCTTCTTATCTAGGGTAGAGGAGGAAGCTAATTTTGATGTTCATTTTTTAATGTTTATTTCTTTTACATAATTACTCTCTCAATTTGTGTTTTTATTTGACTAATAATTTTCTTTTCAAAAATGCTTCATATTAAATGTTCTGGATAGTTTTTAAGCTATTGATTTTTTATAAGCGAAGGAGAATTAGATTTTTGCATAACAACGAAAGTTGTAATATTAACAGTAGTTTACAACGTTAAATCTTCTGAGGCATGAGTTTGGGTTCGAAACTGTCTTGAATAGTTTGAAAGTAGATTTAAAATACTAAATTGTTAATTTTTACAAACATCAAAAGTAGTTGGATCCAAAACCCTAGACTTCTGTTCTTTCTGACTAATCAATTTGTTTAGTTATTTTATCTTTTTAATTAGATTCATAAATTTTATCCAAAATATTTTTTCTATTTTTAGGACATAATTTGTTTATTAATTAGAAATAATATTATCAATCCCTGTGGACGATCCCGTATTTGCCGCTTCTACTTTTTAGTCGTCATGCGATTGCGGATATAGGTTTTTAGGCCTATCAATTTTTGGCCCCGCTGCCGGGGATTGAGAAATATTATTTTTGGTTATTGTACAATTTTTGTGATAATTAGTTTAGGATTTTTATTTTATTTTTATTTTCTCTTTTAGATTTTACTTGGGTATTTTTCTTAGCTTTGAAGTGCATGTGATTTTTTATATTAATTTCGGAAATTGCCTACCCAAAAAGGTAAGTAATAAAATCCAATTTTTTTTTATTTTCATTAATTTTAACATTTTGTTTATTTTAAGAAACAATTTGTATATCTTTTAGATTTTATTTTATTTTGTATATTAAAAACACACTGTGCGCACACCAATTGCATGGTCAGACTACCGATTTTAGGAAAACCCGTGGAAAAGTAAGCTGAACCCGTGTCGATGGCCTGATGGGAGTTACCAGCTTAAATTCCACAAGCCTTAAGCTCGTATCTTTGACCAGTCTTTGACTGTAGGTACATTTTGGTAAGGTAACCTGAGCTTACCTATTTTTAGTCAACCTTGCATTTGCACCGAAAAACAAAAATGCCGAACTGCCATTATGAGGACCAATACAATGCATAGCGACCTGATTTTCAAAATGGACATTACCGTACTATGGCCATAGTGTGGATAGTACTTGGGACCACTACCAACCTTCTGAGGGTTATGGTTCATACTATAGTGATCCCAATTACTATTCACATGCTCACCAGCCGTACGAACGGGTAAATGAGCAATACTATAATGATCATGATATGAGTTATCTTTGGAGGATTTAATGAAGCAGTTGATACCTAACACTTCTTATGATGCTAGTCTTTCTTTAGAAGATTCACTCAAGCAGTTGACTGAAAATTCACGTAGGAATGACATAGTGTAGAAACAAATTCATGAGACCTTTAGAGAAATGGAAGAAAAACAGTCAGCTCATAATATTGCTGTAAGTGAACTTGGTTGCCAAAATAGTGTTTCCTATTTTGCCCTTGATAATAATGTTGAATATTTACCTAATTTAGAGGGCGGGGTTAGAACTGAAAGTACTATTAGTTTAGATAAGGTTCAATTATGTTCAATATTATAATGATGAGGAGGATAGTGTTGATGGAGAATTTGAAATTCATAGTCATAATGACAAGTTTTTTTTTACAACAATTGAGCTTCATGATAATAACGATATTTCTAGTTCCAATTCTAATAATGTTAAAGATTAATTACCTATTCAAGAGGAAAAAGATTTAACTAGAGATACCATTGTTATAGACGGTGAAATATTTCCTTGTTATTATGAAAACGATGATCGTTTAGAGGAACGAGTTAATCCCGAGACTAGTGTTTTAGAGTCCAATGATTCAAAAACCATAGTCCCTGACAAAGATGATATACTCGTAGAGAATTTGAATGTGAGTGAAGGCAAACCAACTAATTACATTATAGACGATATAATTGACCATTTTCCTAAATCTAAAATTAAGGAAATTGTGACTAGTTTATCTAAGGATACAGACTACTCTAGGTTTGGGGATGAATATCATTCTCCCCGTAGTTCTCATTTGACTCTTAGAATAGTGCCTCACTTGGGACTTGACATATGTGCCTCTACCATTTTAAGATATTATCTTCAAGAACTATTTCCATAGCCAGATAATAATGTCCAAAATAAAATTCAGGTGTTAGACACCCACCATTCTGTTGATGTGGTTTACCCTGGCCATGATACCATAATTGACTTTGTTGTCCCACCAAAATTTTATTTACCAAATGTGGGAAATTCAGAACTTCAAATATGTCAATTCTTAATTTTTGGAATTAAATCTGATTATTTTAGAAATTAGAATCGACATTTTTTTTAAAGAATGACCACCACTTGTATATACTTCATTGTGGAAAAACATGTGAGTCAAATCCGGTTGACTTTAAGGATCCACATTTATTTCAATTATTGTTATATATATGATTCGTAAATTGTGACTAACCCTTTCTTGGTCTGAATGAAGACTTTAAACTTAGTGCTCTATGGGAGGCAACCTATATGATTTTGGTACACGGTGCTGGTAATACCTTTCCATATCTTTTTTACTTTGTTCATCATTTCTCTTTGTTCATGCTTCATTCATTTATCTTTAGAACATCGAGGACTATGTTCAATTTAAGTTTAGGGGTAAGGGAGAAAAATTTAAAATTTTAGTTGTACCAATTTCCAACTTTTAAAGTCACGTAATAGCCTTTTAGCTAAGTTTACGTATTGATTCTCCCCCAAAAGATGGAAATTAGAACTGCTAGAGAAAACTACATCTTTGTTTTTAACCAATGAGAGGAAAATCGTGAAGGACCCGCCATCCATGCTGGAGAGAATTAGATTAAAGGTAAATGCAGAAAGACAGAACTAACCTTATCATTAGTGGAGACTACCCTTTTGAGTGAGGCATCAAACCTTCAATTGTCCTCTTAGAGTGTTCATCTGCACAAACTCCGAGTAGAATGATAAGCTACTCAACCTCACACCATTTTCTGCACTATTTGATCTCCTAGTGCTAATTCTTATCACCATGAGGGTGACATCATAAATAGCCTCATCTTTTACTCTCAGTCACAATAATTACAAAATTTTCAATAAAAACTCAGCATCATCAACACGCGGAGCAACAACATTAATTCGGGAAGCAGTTGAAGACGTCAAGGTTTATAAGCAACAAAGTAAAGAACATTACATATTCAAAGGAACAAATATATAAAGAACAAAAGATGTAAATTTTTGAAGATTTGTATACCAACAGTTGTGAAGATTCAAGTGCAAAAAGTCATTCTCCATTGGCAAGTAAAGTTTAATGTTTTGTTTCCTTCATTTTTATCTTTATTTTGTATCAAAAAAAATAATCAAAAATTGTGTAATAATTTCATCCATGGAGAAGAAGAAATTCAAAAGGAAGTTTGAAAACAACAAGCGATTGAAGACAAGATGAAAGTTATACAAGTTTCAAGAGTTTATCATCAAGGGTTGAAGCTGAAGACTAAAGACAGAGTTGTTTCTACTAAACACCATTAGAGAGTTGTGAGAATAGAAGGTGAGAATATGTTCCTATTCTCATGGTCGATTTCCTAAGAAGTCATCGGATTTTTGTTCCGTTGAAATCATCAGAAAAAGATTTTGGTGTGATATCTTCAGAAAAAGCGTTACCATCAATAGTGTGTAAGTATTCTCACTTCAATCCTGTTTACACACCGGTGTGACCCTTAAAATCCTTTTTCTGAGTGTAAATTCATAAAATCCTATGATGAGGCAGAGTCGAGGCGGAATGCTTATTCGATTGCTCTATTAGTCAGTTGTCCATCTGGAAAAAGACATCTTTGGCACTGGTTAAACTCGTCACAATCTCTCTCTCTCATAAATTAAGCATATTAGCTTGTATTTTTCTCCGACGCTTCTAATTTCTTGACATTTGGAGGTGAAACTTTATATCCTCTTAGCTCTTCAGAAACTTGTGACATTAGAAGTTGGAATTAAAGGTTTTGTAGGTATATCTCTTGTAAACCCTCACGAGACAAAAATCGTCCGCTAAAGCCATTTAGGGATTTAAAGGCTTGTTACACATGCTAAGTGTAGTCGCGATTCATGCGAAAGTGAGTTAGGATTTTTATTTCTAGATTAGTTTTGTTCGAGGACTAGCAAAATATAAGTTTGGGGGTATTTGATAGACATATTTTTGTGTTTTAATTAATCTTACATTTATATTGTTATCTCTCGATTTTTGTACTAATATTGATATTTTTTATATTTTTAGGAATTTTGGTGATTAATAATTATGGAAAAATTGGACTCAAAAAGTGTTAAAAGCACCCGGGAAAATTGATAAATGCACCCTTGAGAAATTGATAAAGGTACCCATTCCTTGGATAAAGGCACCCACCTTTTATTTTAATTTAAAATTAATTTTTAGCGGGAGTTTATTTCTTCTCAAACTGTGAAAGGAAGATCGAGATTTTAGACAAGATTTTTTTGTTTTTAAGACAAGAATTATACTCTCGCCATGTATGTAGGAAAGTACATACGATTTGGAGAAAGAATATCACATGATCATATGTTTTATCTCGTGGAACAAAATATTTATCGATTTGATATTAATTCCGTGTCTAGCTGTTTGAGATAAATAAGGAAATAACAAATCGTAATTTGCTTAAAAGAAGATAGAAAATCAGAACCAAGTTGGGATAAGAAAGTTGCAGCGAGAAATGAAGAAAGAAAATTATCGAAATAATTGCCGAGAAAATACTTGTCTCTGCCAAAAATCAAATCACTTAAATAGAATATATTTTATTGATTGAAAGAGGAGATTTGGAGTTGTAGTATATAAAGAGAAGTCGAGGAACAAGTTGGGCTGAGGCTGGTTCTGCCATATGTGTAGAAACAAAAAAGTCAGAAAAAAGCTTTTACACGTTCAGGGAAGAAGAAGATGAAGAACATAAGGCAGCCAAGACATGTGATTTAAAACTGTTACCTTAACATTTGTCTATGAATGCTTCGGCGACAGTTTCAACAACACTGCTAGCGACAGTTCTGGGGTTTAAATCATATACAAGGCGTTGCTAATTGGTTGAGTAATGTAATAGATCTTCTTTGTACTGCTTGTGAGGTGTGTCGTTAAGTAGATAAAGAATTAAAGATATTAAAGAAAAATTGTAAGCTTTTCTTGTTTGATAATTTGAATGATTTATCAATTTTCTTTTATTCTTATCTCTATGAGTGACTAATATTCTTATCTATGGTAGAAGAGGAAGCTAATTTTGATGTTCAACTTTTAATTTTTATTTCTTTTACATAATTACTCTCTCAATTTGTGATTTTATTTGACTAATATTTTTTTCTTCAAAAATGCTTCATATTAAATATTCTGGATAGTTTTTAAGATATTGATCTTTTATAAGCGAAGGAGAATTAAATTTTAGTATGATGTTTGTATACATATAGGTAACCTACCGTAGGGCATTTTAGGTACCTCAAATCATAAGAGAATTGTGACTGAATCTTGTGTGTTGATGCTGAAAGCAGTCATGTTGTAATGTGTATAATTCAAATAAACCGTTGGATTGAGCTAAAATTTTAGTATAATGTTGTATACATGTAGATAACCTATTGTAAAAATTTCATGAAGATCTGAGCCTTTTAGGTACCTCAAATCATAAGAGAATCGTGACTGAATTCTGTGTCTTGATGCTGAAAGCAGTCATGTTGTAATGTGTATAAATCTGTAATAAACAGTTGATTGAGCTAAAACTTTAATATGATGTTTGTATACATATAGGTAACCTACTGTAGGGCATTTTAGGTACCTCAAATCATAAGGGAATTGTGATTGAATCCTGTGTGTTGATGCTGAAAGCAGTCATGTTGTAATGTGTATAATTCGGTAATAAACCATTGTATTGAGCTAAAATTTTAGTATGATGTTTTTATCCATATAGGTTACCTACTGTAGAAATTTCATGGAGATATGATCATTTTAGGTACCTAAAATCATAAGAGAATTGTGACTGCATTCTGTGAGTTGATGCTGAAAGCAGTCATGTTGTAATGTGTATAATTCGGTAATAAACCGTTGGATTGAGCTAAAATTTTGGTAAAATGTTTGTATACATATAGGTAACCTACTGTAGGGCAGTTTAGGTACCTCAAATCATAAGAGAATTGTGATTGAATCTTGTGTGTTGATGCTGAAAGCAGTCATGTTGTAATTTGTATAATTCGGTAACAAACCGTTGTATTGAGCTAAAATTTTAGTATAATGTTTGTATACATATAGGTACGCTACTGTAGGGCATTTTAGGTACCTCAAATCATAAGAGAATTGTGATTAAATCCTGTGTGTTGATACTGAAAGCAGTCATGTTATAATAAGTATAACTCTATAATAAACAGTTGGATTGAGCTAAAACTTTAATATGATGTTTGTATACATATAGGTAACCTGCTGTAGGGCATTTTAGGTACCTCAAATCATAAGGGAATTGTGATTGAATCCTCTGTGTTGATGCTGAAAGCAGTCATGTTGTAATGTGTATAATTCGGTAATAAACCGTTGGATTGAGCTAAAATTTTAATATAATGTTTGTTTATATATAGGTAACCTACTGTAAAAATTTGATGAAGATCTGAGCCTTTTAGGTAACTCAAATCATAAGAGAATCGTGACTGAATTCTGTGTCTTGATGCTGAAAGCAGTCATGTTGTAATGTGTATAACTCTGTAATAAACCGTTGGATTGAGCTAAAACTTTAGTATGATGTTTGTATACATATAGGTAACCTATTGTAGGGCATTTTAGGTACCTCAAATCATAAGAGAATTGTGACTGAATCCTGTGTGTTGATGCTGAAAGCAGTCATGTTGTAATGTGTAT
>JAJJMC010034299.1:0-11283 GCA_023531435.1 Papaver californicum | reverse complement strand
ATACGGCTTTGATTGTGTGCTTCTCATTCTTCTTAATTTCATTGTTTCCTTCTTAATTGCCTTACACGTGTCGCCCTTCTTTTATTTCCCAACATCTTGCCCCCTTCTTTTTCTTTTTTCAAAAACTTTTAACGGTTGATCTAAGGCTTTGAAAAAAAACAAAAGAAGAATTATTACTCCCTGCTTTTCCACTACCTTTTTTCTCACGTTATGCGAACTTTTCGTAAGCAGTATCTTTTATTATCACGTTTGTGTCAGTTACTCCTTTTATCGAGGAAATCAAATCTTTGCCTTAATTAATGCCTTCCCCTAATTGTGACGGTTTCTATTCTTTGCTTTAAATACGATGCAGTCTTTTTCACTTTTGATTTTACCTCTTAAAGTTGCTGCTCTTTGTCTTCCTTGAATTTTTCAAGTGCTTTCGTTCTCCCAACTGTTCAGGAACTTTTAGCATCAATCATATTTACTTTGATCAAGTAACTGTTTATCTTCTTTCTTCAGGTATGTTAAAAATTTTACTTTTAGTTTTTTACTTTAATGTTTAACTTTTCACAGATATGATTGAATTGATTCCTTCATATTTTGATTTTTTAAAACTTTCTTTTCAGATAAAATATCATGTCGTCCAGGAATCCCCATGCTTCCGGTGATCATCAAGACTCTGGAAGACCTCTTAGGGTTTCTTCTTCTAGGTACGCCGTGCCTCGGCTTGTTCGCAACCCGGCTCCTGAGGTTTCTGCATCTGTCAATCCCACCTCCAGAAATAAACGTTCTCAAGCATCTTATAGTTATCGAACAATGAACATTGAGAATTTTAAGCAAAGGCATGATCTCGAGGGTTTTAAAGTATCGTTTTTTGACCAGACTTCCGATGTATTAACTTTAGGAGCGATGCAGAAGTTTAACTATTCTCCCAATCGTTTATTGGTGCTTTAGAGGCCGGACTTCGCATTCCATTGTATGAAGAAGAAAATCCTTTTCAATTTGAAGTCCTTGCGACTCGTGGTAATTCTCCTCACGGACTTGCTCGATCCGTTGCTCAGTACAATGGAAATTGGTGGCGTATTCTTGATGAATGCTATCTTCGGAGCGAGGGGCGGACTAATCTTTCTTGCTACGTTCCAGATTTTACAGAACGCAGTAGTTATACTATTGAAAATTTTCATACCACATATGGAGATAGTATTACAAAGAAAAATTATGTGAAATAGAGCGTTAGCCCCGTTAGGAAATGTCATTCGGGATTTCCCTTATTATATGAAATTGATGATCCCAAAATCAAATATATTCCCAAAACCACCCTTGATTTTCCCACAAAGGAGAGAATTCGCCAGGATCATGACTATAAATGGTACCGTACTCCAATTGTAATTGAAGGTCCTTGGATTTACGGTAACATTTCCACCAATGAAATTCAAGTGCTCCGAAACCGTTTCCCAAACTATTGTCCTTGGCGGTTAAATTTCGATTTACTATAAGTTCGATTATAAGGTTTGTATTATTCTTTATTTCAATGTTGTTCCGAGCTACTACTGAATTTTTCCTTATGGGTCAAATGTTTGTGTTTCAGATTGAACCTGACTCTGATCTCGCCAATGATGTCCCTCATCCTCCTCCACGCCGAAGTCTTGGTATTCAAATTGTTGAGGGAAGACAGTGAGTTGAAGAGGAGGTTATTGAAGGTAAAAGGAAACGAAAGTTAGTTTTTCCTGAAGAAACAAAAAAAAAGAGAAAATTGAGAAGACCGGTGTACCCTTCCGAAGCAGAGGAAGGGGAAATTAGGGATTGTTTGGGTGAAGGGAGCAGCGGTTCCACTCTTATAGCTGCTACGGGACAGGACGTTGAAAGTTCGGTCCGTACAGAGGTATCGGGACAGGATGTTATCATCAACGGTGTTCCCGTTAGTGTGGGGGAACCTATTCTTTCTTCAGATCAGCCTTCAATACCCCCTCCCATTTCTGAAGCTGTTCCAACCGCCACTGCTCCCTCCAATATCTTTGATTCTTTTTCTCCTCTTCCTTTTACCTTTGAGATAGAGCACGCTGCTCCATGTATCGTTACAATAACAGTTTTCACTGGATTACCTCAAGAAGAAGCAGACGATATTGCTATTGAGGAAGAAAATGCAGAAGAATTGATCGAAGCTGTTGCTGTTGAAAAAAATGCTGAAAATAAAAATGTTATTGTAGAGGAACAAAGGAATGAGATCTCTGGAGAGGCCAATGCTGAAAATATAGTCCCAAGTGTTCCGGCTTCTGTTGTTCTTGATGTTCCGCACCCTGTTGGGGATGAAAATACTTCTGAAGTTATTCATACATCAGATGCCCCCATCGGGACATTAGCTCGATCTGTTGTTCCTGCTGGTGATAGCGATGATGAAATGCCTGAACTGAACCCTCCATCCAATGGCCTTTCTCTGAAGAAGATGAGGGAGTCATTCTTGCAGGTGAAGAAGATGAAGCCTTTCAATGGTTTGTTTCCAAAGGGTTTCTGAATACTTCGGCTCAGCATGATTCCTCGAAATCCGATACTGCTTCAATGGCTAGGCTGCGAACTTCATTTGGTGCTGCTTCGCTGGATAGTACTCGGGATGCTTGGTTCGAAGGCGAGTGCTTCGATCAATCATACTCGCTCAGTCTTCCCTGTTCTTTGAATGAGATTTTGACTATGGCAGAGGGTTCATCGTACTCTTTTCCACAGCAAGCCCTCGCTCAGCTTAAATACGGTACCAATTGTACATTTGCAGCGTACAAATTCTATAAGGCTCGGGATGTAATGATGGAGCTGATGTTCAAGAATGAAGTAGCAAAGACGAAGAGTGGAAATGAAAATTTGCAGCAAGAAATTGAAAATCTCAAGCAGCAAAACAACAATCTTCAACATCAACTTCAACAACAACAACAACAGGAAAAGCTTCAAAATTTTGAGGATCAAAATCAAAAGCTTCAAGATCAGAACCAAGGTTCGTTCCTTACTTCTTGGTTCATATTTTATTTTGAGTTGGTAGCTCTATAAGTTAGATCGTACCTATGTTGGGTACGATCCTTCGGTTCGCTCTTTCATTTGGTGTGGGCTTAGATCGTACCTATGTTTGGGTATGATCCTATGGTTCGTTCTTTCATTTGGTGCGAGCTTAAATCGTACTTCTTTTATTTTTTTTTTATTTTTTTTCTTTATTTTTTTTTTTTGAAAATCTGCCCTTCATTTATGGGGTCAGAGGGAGACTTGGAATCCATGTTGAGGTTCCAGCGTAGGATGACTCAGTTGAACAATCATGCAAGAGAAGTAAATATGGATATGGAGTTAGTTAAAGTGAAATTAGTACAATTGTCCGATAGTATTGAGTTGAATACCTGGAGACGTAATAGAGCTGAATCCAAGTATCAAGAAGTTCTGAAAATTTTAACCCTTAAAGAAGCAGAGTTTAAATATGTAGTTAGAGGTATATGCTTAAGTTATATGGTTGTTTTATTGATGGTGTTATATGGTTTATCTAATACTCATTCTGATTTCCAGTGCTAGAAAAAAAGATGAATGAAGCCAATGGCCGAGCAACAGTAGCAGGAGCCGAACTTAATATTGCAAACAATGCCATAACAAACATTACTGAAGAGCTGAAGACTTCAGAGAAAAATATGGCGCTGAATACAATTAAGCTTCGGGATTTACAATTTCAGCTGAGTGCTCAAGAACAGGAAATTGTAAAAGTACAATCAAATCTGATGAGCTATTGAAGGAACTAAATGCTGAAAAAGAGAAAGCAGAGAAAGATCAGCAAAAGATTAAAGATCTTCAATCAGAAATTGATTACAGGCACGCTTATATTGTCTGGGTGAGACAGGATGCCAAGGCAAAAATCGCAACGTCGTTCAATTCTGCCTTGGATCGAGCTCAAGCCGATCCTTCTTTGTTGAATGGTCGTGCCGCTGTCCCTGTGGTTCCTCCTCAACCCTTCCGACGGCCCAACCCTGAAGCGTGGTTGTACTTACTTTTAGTTTCATCTTTTGGTATTCTATTTTCGTGTCCCTATCCTCTGTTGTTTTGACACTTGACTTATTATCGTTGAAAACGTCACTTTGGGAGCTTTCATTTTTTACTGGATTGTATTCTGGATATTGTTCCTGCACAAAATATGATATTTATAAAAAATTTAGGTTAATCATACTGTTTCAGGAGTACAATGGATTGAAGTGTATGTACCTCAAAACATATAATTCGAGATCCCACACATACGAAACAAACCCGGGCCAGGGGTAAGATACAGGGTTGGTCCCGAACGTACTCTGAAAATGATAACCATAAGTTAGGCATTCCTTCTTTATTAGAATTTTTGAATTATTTAAATTCTAATAGGACGTTTACCTCTTTGGCATTGATATTGAATTTTGATTATGTCGCCAATCGAAGCGTTTTCCAGAATATGATGTTCCTGGATTTGAATTTTGATTGTGTCGCCAATCGAAGCGTTTTCCAGGATAAGATGTTCCTGGATTTGAATTTTGATTATGTCGCCAATCGGAGCGTTTTCCAGAATGAGATGTTCCTGGATTTTAATTTTATTGTAAGTATAAATTCACAAAGAATTTTATTGTAAAATAGAGGATCAATTAAAGACTTAAGTACCTGTGTTAGCCTCCAAAATTGCACTATTACTTATGGATAATAAAGCTTCAGGTATTGTGCATTCCATGGATGTTGTAAGGTGTCTCCTTGCATATTTCGAAGATAGTACGATCCTTGTCCTGCTAATGCCTGTATTATATATGGACCGTCCCAGGTTGGTGCGAACTTTCCAGCACCTTTGTCCCGATGGTATTCTTGGATTTGTCGTAAAACATATTGTCCTTGGATAAAGTTTCGGGACTTGACCCTTTTGTGATAATCCCTTGCCAACCTTCTTTGATAATTTTCCATTTTCTGGAGTGCCACTTCCCCGTTTTCTTTTAAATCATCCAATTTTTGTAACATTAGATCTGTATTTAGATTTTTCTCCCATGCTTCTGTTCTTGTTGTGGGTAAAATGATTTCAGTTGGTATGACTGCTTCTGCACCATATGCAAGAAGGAAAGGTGATTCTCCAGTGGATTCTTTTCTCGTGGTGCGATATGCCCATAATGTATTATGCAATTGTTCACACCAACGTTTATGATACCCATCCAATGTTTTCTTCAGATTTATTGCAATTGTTTTATTTGTGGATTCAGCTTGTCCATTACTTTGGGGATAGAATAGTGTGGATTTGTATTGTTGTATATTATATGTTTCAAACAACATATTGATGTTCCTCCCTTGGAGTTGCTGTCCATTATCAGAAACTATAGCTGCTGGGATCCCGAATCTACATATGATATTTTCAAATAAAAATGTGAATACATCGGAATCTCTAATCCGAGCTAATGCTTTAGCTGCTACCCACTTAGTGAAGTAATCGGTGGCTACTATTAAATATCTTCTCTTTTTGGTTCCCTCAACTAACGGACCAACAATATCTACTCCCCATTTTGCGAATGGCCGTGGATTGAGTATAGAATTTAGCTATGTGGCTGGTGCTTTGATCTTTTTTGCAAATCGTTGGCATTCTTCACATCTTCGTACCATGTTGTCTGAATCCTTTTGCATGGATATCCAGTAATAACCTTGGGTTTTGGATTTTAATGCAAGTGACCGTCTTCCACTGTGGTTTCCTGCTTCCCCATAATGTATTTCTTTAAGTATCCGTATTCCTTCCTGTTGTGATAGGTATCGGGATAATGGACCGACAAATGATTTTCGATACAAAATTCCATCCCGAAGTTGGTAGTTATCTGATTTGAGTTGAATTTTTCTTGCCTCTTGAGAATTGGTAGGTAATATGTTATCTTGTAAATATCGATGGATCGGTATCCTCCAATCTGATTCATTTGATTGATCACCTATTTGTTGAGGCATAGATGGAGCATTTTGTATTGCGGGATCATTAATTTTTTCTGTTACCTCTTCTTCTATATTATGAAGTACTCTTATCTAGATGGATGGTTCATATATCCTTCAGAGTTTTATTGCCGTGATACTAGGGTCGTTTACCATGGAAGAAATGAATGGCAGAGCATCAGCATGCCGGTTTTTGTCTCGGGATAGATGCCGGAAAGTAATGTTTGGAATTTGACTTGCTAGAATTTGAACAAGATCTTTATAATGTGCTAAATCTGCATCAAGTGTTTGATATTTTAATTCGATCTGCCGAATTACCAACTGTGAATCACTTGTAAGCCGAACATTGCTGATTCCCAGTTCGATAATGAGTTTTATAGCATGAACCACAGCTTCATATTCTACTATATTATTTGTATGTTGTTCAAATTCAAGACGAAATGAATGAGTCATTCGACCTCCCATTGATGCAGTAATCACAATGCCAATTCCTGCTCCTTCTTTGTTTCGGTACCCATCAACAAAGACTTCCCACGTTTGAGAGTTTGCTGAGTTCAGAATGTCTTGCGGGTCCTCTTCTTCGCATCCCGGTAATCCTTTAATAATAAAATAGAATAAATTGTTAATTGCGACAGAAAATTTAATAATTTTTTTTTTTTTTTTTTAAAACAAGCTGCTTTCTTCCCAGATTCCAGACCTTGGATTTCATATTCTTCTTCAATCGGGAAATCAGCAAGGAAGTCAGCTAAAACTTGAGATTTTTGTGCGGTCTGCAACTCATAGATGATGTTGAATTGTTCTAGCTGTGCGTTCCATTTAGCGATCCTTCCCACTTTTCCTGTACTCTTCAATACTGATTGTAACGGTGCCTTGCTCGGGACACGAACATAATGTGTGAGAAAATAAGTACGTAACTTTTGAGTGGCAAAAACCAATGATAAGATGAGTTGATCGATTTTTGTATAGTTTCTTTCTGCCGAATTAAGGGTTTTGCTGATATAATATATTGGTTTTTCTATCTTCACATTGGTACGTACCATCACTGCACTGATTGCATCTTCCGTTGCCGCTGTATATAAAGTTAATATCTCTTCTGGTTCCGGTTTCTGTAATGCTGGCAATGTAGCTAGATGCTTTTTTATGCTTTGGAAAGCTTGTTCACATTGATCGTTCCATTCAAATTTATTTTTCTTCTTGAGTATTTCAAAGAAAGGTTTGCACCGTTCTGATGATCTGGCAATAAACCTGCTCAGAGCAGCCAGACATCCATTTAACTTCTGCACACTTTTAATACTGCTGGGTGATGGCATATCTGTTATTGCTTGGATTTTTGCTGGATCAACTTCAATTCCATTTTTTGTAACCAGATAACCCAAGAAACGCCCCGATGTAACACCAAAAATGCACTTCTCCGGGTTAACTTTCATGTTGTATTTTCGTAATGCACCAAAGATTTCAGCAAGGTCTTGTAGATGGTTGATAGATAACTTGCTTTTTATCAACATGTAATCCACATAAACTTCTAATGTTTGCCCGATCCATGGCTTAAAAATTGCATCAACCAATCGTTGATATGTTGCTCCCGCGTTTCTTAACCCAAACGGCATCCTGGTATAGCAATATAACCCTCGAGGAGTGAAGAACACTGTGTGATCCTGATCTTCTTCAGCAAGTGCAATTTGGTTATATCCCGATTGACCATCCATAAAAGATAATGCTTCATGGCCTTCTACAGCGTCTACTAACTGATCAATATTAGTAAGTGGATAGCTATCTTTCGGGCAAGCTTTATTTAAGTTGGTGAAGTCTATACAGATTCTTACTCCACCGTTCTTTTTCGGAACGATCACCATGTTAGAAATCCATGTTGGATATCGCACTTCTCGAATGAATCCTACACTTAGAAGCTTTGCTAATTCCTTTTCAACTGGATCGTGATACTATGGTGCAACTCTGCGTATCCGTTGGTGAAATGGTGTAGCATCGGGACGTATTTGTAATTCATGATGTACAATGCTCGGATCTATCCCGGGCATATCCTCCATTTTTCATGCAAATATATCTACAAAATCACGAAGTAACTTGATTAAATTTTGCTCCACATCTTCTTTCTTCAATGTTCCAATTCGCACTTGCTTAGGCCATTTGGCAGTCCCAATATTTACAATTTTTGTTTCTTCTATAGAAGTGAAAATTGGTTTTGGATTCCCAATGGAAGTTGGAGTTCCCTTTAATTGCTATGAGGGTCCTTTGAATTGTTGACTTGTTGAATTTTCTTGAGTTTTGCTACTTTCACCTAACTCATTTGCTGACTTTCGTTCGATGTTCCTTTTCAAATACTGATTGATTTCATCTTCCTTTGTTTCGGCCCTACGATTTTTCTTTCTTTCACGCTGTTGTTGTTCATGCTCTTCATGCATTCTTACCTCGGCCATTATACAAAACTTAGCATCATCTTGATCTCCCTTGATCACTATTTCGCCTTGTGGTGTTGGAAATCGCAAATATTGATGATATGTGGAAATTACACCCTTTAACTGGTGCATCCAACGTCTCCCAATTATTGCATTGTACGGAGATGGAGCATCTACTACACTGAATCTTGTTAAAATATTGATTGGTCCAACTGATACTTGCAATTCTATATCCCCTTCTGGTCTTGAGGCCGTTCCATTGAATCCATAAATTACATACCGGGATGGGAGTAATTGATCTTTTGTGAGCGCCATTTTACAAAATGTGTCATGAAATAAAACGTTCAATGAGCTACCCCCATCCATAAGGATTTTTCTAACGTTCCACCCTGACATTGGCAATGTGAGGACCAAGGGATCATTGTGCATCTCAATTTCCTGATTTACTTCCCGTGCTGAAAAAGTTAATGGAGATGCCATCCAGTCTTCCCAGGCTTCCTTTATCCTTCCCGATACTTTAAAAATTTGATGATTTTGAATCCTTTTACACAACTTTTTACTAATTGCAGCATTCATATAAGTATCTCGTTTTTCTGATAATGATATCATATTTATGGTGTGTTCATTATATGGAATATGTACTGCTTTGCCCTTGTCAGGTCTAGCTATTGGTTCGGTCCTTTGAATATATTCTTTTAACTCCCCTGCATCTACCATTTTTTGTACCAGCATAATAAAATTCCTACAATTTTCTGTTGTGTGTCCTTTATAACAGTGGTACTCACAATAGTCTTTTGATCTTTGCGTAAACTCTGGCTGATTGCCCTTCCATGATGGCCATTGAAAATATGGTTTAACTCTTATGATTTCGAATAATTCGGTATATGAGATATTGAGCTTTGTAAATACTCTCTCTTGGAATCATTGCACAAAATTTTTATTATCCCCTTGCCGTGGGCGTTTTGATTCCTTTGGTTCTGATTTATGAGGAAACTTCTTTTTCTGTTCTACTGATACTTCAATTGAATTTGTCCTTTTCACACTTCCCTGTTTTCGTGAACTGCTTCTTGGACCTTGTTCCTGGACGTCTTGCAGCCTTGCACATGTTTCTATTATCTCCCTCAGTTGTCTCTCGGTCTTAGGATTATTACAATGAATTTCAATAAAAAGCTGACATCTCCGGTCAACGATTCCCCACTTGTAATGATTTATTGCTGTGCTTGAATCAACGTCTCCAATTGCTTGACACACCGTATGCCATCGGGTGGTATAAGATCGGATCGTTTCTTCTGGCCATGATGTGAGGGAATACAACCTATCTATTCCCGAATCAACAGGTTTGTTGTACATATATGCTTCAAGAAATTTCCTCACTAATTGTGAATAACATTCAATAGAACTTTCTGGCAATCTATCATACCATAGTAATGCTGAACCTGTTAAACTTGAGGGGAAACATCGGCACATAATTGCTTCATGTCCATCCCATCGTGACATCACTCGATTGTAATACTTTAAATGTGAGGTCGGGTCCTTTGTACCATCATAACACTCAAATACAGGGATATTGTACTCTCTTGGCAATGGAACATTTGTCAACCGTTGAGCCAACTGTGTGCGCTTTGCTTCTTTTAACACTTCTTCTATTCTTCCCCCTTCCTTATTTTTTAGTCCTTTTATTTCTTCTTTCATTTGCTCCATTGCTTCCATACACTTTTGCCATTATGCACGTTGGATTTCTTGATTTTCTCTCTGTCTCCTGGCTCGTGATGATGATCCTACCAACACCATCCTCTGATCCTGATTTTCTCTTTCGTTTCTAGGTGCACGTCTTCCAGAGATTGTTTCTGGACTTCGTGATCCAGTTACAGCCTGTCTCTGTTCATGTCGAATTGTATTTATTAAAACTTGATTTTCTCTGGTTAATAACTCAATTTTGTCATGGCTGACCCTCTTTCTCTCCTTATTTCATTCATTTCTCTCATCAGATTTTGAAGATAGTTTACATCATTTTCTGAGTTCTCGTGATGTGACAACTGATTTTGAGATAAGGCATTTGGTGTTAGCTCATGGATTGGTGAATGATTTCCCACATCATTCTGTTGTTGTACTGGATCACTCTCAATTTCCTTTTGTCTAAAACTTTGCCTATCATTACTGTCTTGATTCGCAGAGCCTGCTTCTTGAGACATTTTTCTGCTTGATCTGCTGATAATTTGCCTTCTCCTCTTGATTTCTAATAATCTTTCTAAAGTTAGCTAATATTCTTTCAACAAATTATTAAAAAAAAAAAAAAGTGACAAAAACTAATTTGATGATTTTTTATAAATATGTTTTTAAAGAGATAATGATATAACATTAATAATAAAAGGAGAAATTCAGTTTTCAAAGACAGGTAGGATAAATCCTTTAACCCAGTCCCTGTTTCTAGCGCCAAATTGTTTATGCCACAATTCTCATTGACAATAACAACCAATGATTTAAGGATATTACAATAAACATAATACTTTAACTAATGAATTGATACACAGAATCATTTAAGAACAATAATTTGATAGACATTTTGAGAATCCAATCGTTTACAGATCATAAATCTGATCAAAACTTCAGTTACAAATCCATCATCTCTTAAAAGTAAGAAAATGAATCATCAATCCCCTATCTTTTTGATCTAATTATTTATAGTACATACCTAATAATCTTTCTTCTTCTGCCTTTATGAATCTTCCTTAGCCTTTTTTCTCTCTGATTTTCCGACCCCCTCTTTGTTGAATGTTCTCCTCTATTTATAGATTTATTAGTGGGTCCTTTTGTCCCGATGCCCTCTATCGTTCTCCTTATTATATTAGGATCGGGATGTTTGGAAGATTCACAGGTCATGCCTTCCTTTTGGTACGCTGCCTTGTATGTTTTACACGTGTTCTTCGTTCCTTGAGAATCAGTTTTGTCCCGATCATAC
>JAJJMC010034280.1:27645-36209 GCA_023531435.1 Papaver californicum | reverse complement strand
GTATGGTCCTATCCACAGGTTAAATAAATAATTATCAGGAACGAAGTAATCCTTTTTTTTAAGCCCACTTTTACTTTTCGTAGAAAGAAGCATAGGAACGAAATAAATAGGTTGAAATACCTACTTAGACAACGAGTATTTTATTCAAGGATTAAGTTATTACTGAATAAAGACAAACTAAAATAAGAAAGGATAAGATCAATTCGGAAGCACCCTTTTTTCTATTATAGCAGACGGAATTGCATTGGTTTAATTTGTGACTCCTCGATACATCTTGATTCTATCTATCCTACTAACACATAGCGAGATAATACCGAACCAGTCCTTAGATTTAGTTAAGGCCATCGAGGAGCCGTATGAGACTGAAGTCTCATGTACGGTTCTGCAATAGCGATGGAAGCAGTGATGTTATCACCTACTATAATTATCTAACAGTTCAAGTACAGTTGATATAGTTGAGGCGCAGTCAAAATATGGTTTTTGGGGGTGGAATCTGTGGCGTCAACCTATAGGTTTTGCAGTTTTTGTAATTTCTTCCCTAGCAGAATGTGAGAGATTACCCTTTGATTTACCAGAAGCCGAAGAAGAATTAGTAGCAGGTTATCAAACCGAATATTCAGGTATCAAATTTGGTTTATTTTATGTTGCTTCCTATCTAAATCTACTAGTTTCTTCATTATTTGTAACAGTTCTTTATTTAGGAGGTTGGAATCTTTCTCTTCCGTACATATTTCTTCCTCATTTCGAAATTAATGAAGTGGGTGGAGTCTTTGGAATGACAATTGGTATTTTTATTACATTAGCTAAAGCTTATTTGTTCCTGTTCATTCCTATTACAACAAGATGGACTTTACCTAGGATGAGAATGGACCAACTATTAAATCTTGGGTGGAAGTTTCTTTTACCTATTTCTCTAGGTAATCTATTATTGACAACTTCTTTCCAACTCTTTTCACTCTAAGGGCATACGATATTCTATTCTCGATTTAGAACTTCTCTCAAACAAGAGAAAGAAACTTCAAATTATTCATAGATATTCACGATATGCTCCCTATGGTAACTGGGTTCATTAATTATGGTCAACAAACAGTAAGAGCTGCAAGGTATATTGGTCAAAGTTTCATGATTACCTTATCCCACACGAATCGTTTACCCGTAACTATTCAATATCCTTATGAAAAATTGATCACATCTGAGCGTTTCCGCGGTCGAATCCACTTTGAATTTGATAAATGCATTGCTTGTGAAGTATGTGTTCGTGTATGCCCTATAGATCTGCCTGTTGTTGATTGGAAATTGGAAACGGATATTCGAAAAAAACGATTGCTTAACTATAGTATTGATTTTGGAATCTGTATTTTTTGTGGGAACTGCGTCGAGTATTGTCCAACAAACTGTTTATCAATGACTGAAGAATATGAACTTTCTACATATGATCGTCATGAATTGAATTATAATCAAATTGCTTTGGGTCGGTTACCAATGACAGTAATTGGAGATTACACGATTCGAACCATTATGAATTCCACTCAAATAAAAAAAGCCACGGGTAAACTCCTTGATTCAAGAACTATTACCGATTACTAAGATTCCGTTTTAATCTAAAGGAGCGGATCTTCTTTTATTTTGTTCGGTTAATAACGAAAAAAAACCAGCTCTTATTTATTGGTGATTCGCGAGAATCACGGCTTACTTTGGATAAAAAAGAATTGAATATATCCGCGATAATTTCGAAATATATGAATATATAAGCAATCGGATAGAGAAATGGAATGAATTAATCTATCTACATCAACCCACACCCCGTATAGGATTTAATAAAAAAGTCACTTATCATAAAAACAGGGTAACTTTCCTTTTCTGGTCTAGTCAATAAGATTATGAAACATTTCGACTTATTTATCTCTTATTTTACATATAATGGATTTAACTGGACCAATACATGATTTTCTTTTAGTTTTTTTGGGGTTGGGTCTTATAATAGGAGGTCTAGGAGTGGTATTACTTACTAATCCTATTTTTTCCGCCTTTTCATTAGGATTTGTTCTTGTTTGTATATCCTTATTTCATATTCCATCGAATTCCCATTTTGTAGCTGCTGCACAACTCCTTATTTATGTAGGAGCCATAAACGTCTTAATCATATTCGCTGTTATGTTCATGAACGACTCGGAATATTACAATGATTTCAGTCTTTGGACTGTTGGGGATGGGGTAACTTCACTGGTTTGTACAAGTATTTTTGTTTCACTAATAACTACTATCCCAGATACGGCATGGTACGGGGTTATTTGGACTACAAGATCAAACCAGATTTTGGAGCAAGATTTGATAAATAAAGGTCAACAAATCGGGATTCATTTATCAACCGATTTTTTTCTTCCTTTTGAGCTTATTTCTATAATTCTTTTAGTTTCTTTGATAGGTGCAATTGCTATGGCTCGTCAGTAAAAAATACGGAGAAAAAGAATTATTTGGTTCTGTCTTAGCCTATCCATTTTCCTTCAATTAATGGTCAGATTTTTCAGGTAGAAAATGTAAATTTTTTCTTTTAGTTCAATCTATTACCAATATGTTCCTTAGTTCTGTACTTGTTAGATTCGAGTCAACCAAATTAGTTAAGGTTGAATTGTTGTTCATATTGAAATTAAAGAAATTCAGATTGAGGGGGGTTTGGTTAATGCTGCTTGAACATGAACTTGTTTTGAGTGCCTATTTATTTTCTATTGGTATTTATGGATTGATCACAAGTCGAAATATGGTTAGAGCACTTATGTGTCTTGAGCTTATACTGAATGCAGTTAATATGAATTTCGTAACATTTTCTGATTTATTTGATAGTCGCCAATTAAAAGGGGACATTTTTTCTATTTTTGTTATAGCTATTGCAGCCGCTGAAGCAGCTATTGGGCCAGCCATTGTTTCGTCCATTTATCGTAACAAAAAATCAATTCGTATCAATCAATCGAATTTGTTGAATAAATAATGGTAATTAGATGAATGTGTTAATCATACAAATAACGAATAAAATCTTTCTCAATACAAATTAATATTATATACGACAGAAGCATATGACTCTGTTTGCTAAAGAGTAATAAATCAAAGTATCTTGGCCCTCTCTCATGACCAAATATATAAGTCAATTTTTTAGAAAACAATTTTGGTTAATTATTGATTCGTCTGGTGTCTACAATATATGATTCCATTTTTTTACTAGATCGAAAATTCATGATGTTCAAAAAGTAGATAGATCCAATGTCACATTCAGTAAAGATTTATGATACATGCATAGGGTGCACTCAATGTGTACGAGCCTGCCCCACAGATGTATTAGAAATGATACCTTGGGACGGATGTAAAGCTAAGCAAATAGCTTCTGCTCCAAGAACAGAAGACTGTGTGGGTTGTAAGAGATGTGAATCCGCTTGTCCAACAGATTTCTTGAGTGTCCGAGTTTATTTATGGCATGAGACAACTCGCAGCATGGGTCTAGCTTATTGATACGTTCCAGAAAGCTTAACTTGAATCCATTTTTTTATCTTTACCGACAAAACCCCGTGCTCGAAATCGAAATAGGCTATTTTCTCGAGTACGGGGTTTTCTGGTCAAAGTGTATCTTATCTTGTCTTTACTACGAATTATTTTCCTTGGTTAACAATAATTGTTGTTTTGCCGATATTCGCGGGTTTTTCCATTTTCTTTCTCCCCCATAGAGGAAATAAGGTCATCCGATGGTATACTATATCTATATGCCTAGTGGAACTACTTCTAACGACCTATGTATTCTGTTATCATTTCCAGTTGGACGATCCATTAATTCAATTAGAACAGGATTTTAAATGGATTAATTTTTTTGATTTTCACTGGAGACTCGGAATCGATGGAATTTCCATAGGACCTATTTTATTGACGGGATTCATCACAACTTTAGCTACTTTAGCGGCCCGGCCAGTTACTCGGGATTCACGACTGTTCCATTTCTTGATGTTAGCAATGTACAGCGGTCAAATAGGACCTTTTTCTTCTCGAGATCTTTTACTTTTTTTTATCATGTGGGAGTTAGAATTAATTCCTGTTTACCTACTTTTATCCATGTGGGGAGGGAAGAAGCGTTTGTACTCAGCTACAAAGTTTATTTTGTACACTGCAGGGGGTTCTATTTTTCTCTTAATGGGAGTTCTCGGTATGGGTTTATATGCTTCTAACGAACCAACATTGAATTTTGAAACATTAGCGAATCAATCATATCCTGTGGCATTAGAAATAATATTCTATTTTGGTTTTCTTATTGCTTATGCTGTCAAATCACCGATTATACCTCTACATACATGGTTACCAGATACCCACGGAGAAGCACATTACAGTACATGTATGCTTCTAGCCGGAATCTTATTAAAAATGGGAGCATATGGGTTGGTTCGGATCAATATGGAATTATTACCCCATGCTCATTCCTTTTTTTCTCCCTGGTTGATTATTGTAGGCACAGTGCAAATAATCTATGCAGCTTTAACATCTCCCGGGCAACGCAATTTAAAAAAGAGAATAGCCTACTCTTCTGTATCTCATATGGGTTTTACAATTATAGGAATAGCCTCCGTAACCGATCTGGGACTCAATGGGGCCATTTTGCAAATAATTTCTCATGGATTTATTGGTGCGGCGCTTTTTTTCTTGGCAGGAACGAGTTATGATAGAATACGTCTCGTTTATCTCGACGAAATGGGAGGAATAGCTATCCCAATGCCAAAAATATTTGCAATGTTCAGTAGTTTCTCGATGGCTTCTCTTGCATTGCCGGGAATGAGTGGTTTTGTTGCCGAATTGGTAATCTTTTTTGGCATAATTACCAGCCCAAAATATCTTTTAATGCCAAAAATACTAATTACTCTTGTAATGGCAATTGGAATGATATTAACTCCTATTTATTCATTATCTATGTCACGCCAGATGTTTTATGGATACAAGCAATTTAATGCCAAAAATTTTTATTTTTTTGATTCTGGACCACGAGAGCTTTTTGTTTCAATCTGTATCTTTCTGCCAGTAATAGGCATTGGTATTTATCCAGATTTCGTTCTCTCACTATCTGTTGACAAGGTAGAAGCTATTTTATCTAATTACTTTTCTCGATAGTTTGCATGAATAAGGCATAAAAAAAAAGCTGCGATAATAAAATTAGGTGGACAATAAAAGAAAAAGAAGTGAATTGTAATCAGATACGTTTGAAGTTTTAGAGAACCGGTTCAATCAAGTAGTAATTGAACCGGTTCTCTAAAACTAACACAAACTTTCATTACATATGCGATTTCTATGTATTAGGTCACGTCTTCGATTAAGATGCTAATGTGAATGAACCATAACTATGTAGGCCTATTCCTAATAGATTGACCCCAAAATAGCATACCCAAATTATAAGAAATCCCATAGAAGCTACAATTGCGGAATTTGTGCCTTTTAAATTTTGGTTGGTTCTAATATGTAAATAAATAGCAAATATAGTCCAAGTAATAAATGCCCAAGTTTCCTTGGGGTCCCAATTCCAATATGACCCCCACGCCTCATTAGCCCACACTGCGCCTGAAAGAATACCAACCGTTAAAAAGATAAACCCTAGACTAATGACACGATAACTCCAACGATCCAATTGCTGAATCAATTGATACCTGTGATAATTTCTAAATGAAAGTAAAGAATTGTTTAGTAAAGCATAGCTTCTTTCATTTACATATTGAATCTCATCAAAATCAAAGGAAAATGGCCCAATTAATGAATGCTTGTTTTTACCAAAGACCCATAGGCTTTTTCGAAATGTAATGACTAGAAGAGATACTGATAATAATGATCCACATAAAAGAGCTGCATAACTTAATATCATCATACTTACGTGCATCATTAACCACTGAGATTGGAGGGCAGGTACTAATATTGTGGATTGATGCATTTCAGTCAAAAGACCTGAAGTAGCAAATCCTTGGGTAAAAATAGTACTTGGTGCGGTTATTGCGCTTAAATCGTTTTTATTATTCCATATTTTAGGAACCATATGAATAATGGAAAAGCCCCATGAAAGGAATAGTAATGATTCATATAAATCACTTAAGGGGAAATGTTCCGAATAAATCCAACGAGTAACTAATAATCCTGTTATACAGAAAAAGGTAGCTATCATGCCCTTTTCTGACGAATCATGTAGTCCTATGGTTTCGTGGACTAATAAGGTCATCAAATAAATCGTAATTACAATTGAAACAATTGAAAAAGAGATGTGAGTTAATATATGTTCTAAAGTCGAAAATATCATAAAAAATCCTAAAAAAAAAAAGGGAGTCCTTTAACACTGGAACGGAAATGATTAATCCATTTCATTTTCATTATAAGATTTATTGTATCTCTTTTAGAAGATGCCGCCACTCGGACTCGAACCGAGATGCTCTAGCACTGCTTCCTAAGAGCAGCGTGTCTACCGATTTCACCATAGCGGCTTGCTCGAAAGCATAATAGCCCATACGCACTCAAACGTCGAGATTGTAAGGAGTCAATTCAATGTAATATTTTTTAGGAAAAATGCAAATCAAATAAAGGCCTATTCCTATTTCTATTTGAACGTTCAATAATCTCTTATAGGATGGTTTTCATTTTAACGATGGACTTTTCGAAAGGTTTCAGCTCTCCCAAAACGAACAGCTTAGTAGGAACTAGAGAGTTCTGCTCTCAATTCAGGTATAGAAGTAAAAAAAACCTTTCTTTTTTTATTCTTTTTTTATGATTTCATGGGTCCGAACAAAACGAAAAAATCTATTGTATCCATAGTCATTAATAAGAAAACCCTCAAAAGAAAAGTGAAACTTTCTATCAAGTACTATGTTTTTTCGTTTGACCAAAAAAACATAGTACCCTTTTTTTATTTAGGAAATGAAAGGCTTCCTATCCTAAATACGACAACCGATAGTGCGGCCTCATATTTATCAGTAAAAAATATGAGTTAATGGGAGTCGTTCATCTTATCAATTTTATTAGCAAATTCTTCGAGGCATATTGATTTAGATTATTCCAAGACTTGTTTATTTTTTTGTTGCACAAAAAAACTTTTTGAATTCCCGGTAGAAAGAGATTTTGCTAAGGAAAAAGCTTTTAGCGCAGCCAAATATCCTTTTCTTTTCCAAATGTTTTTACGAATACGCTTTTTTGATATAGAAGTACGTTTCTTTGGAACGGCCATTTTAAAATAAAGAGGTTACTCATTGTTTTAGTTGGATGTGAAAGACATGTATTGTTCAAAATGCGTCATTTTTTTCTTTAGCTCTATATTTATTCCCTAGATCATACTTTCTTGATAATATACAATATGGATACGTGTGAGTCCCATAGAGGATTTCTGGAGAAAAGTTGTATATCTTAATTTTTTCTTTATTTTCGGAATACTTTATTCCTTTTTTTTACGTACATTATAAAAAAAAAAAGAAGCCTTTTGATATACTAATCTTCGTTCGAATCTATATCTGTGTCACCGTCATAAAAAAAAGGGCTACGGCTCATCGTATTCTCTTTTTTTTAATAAAAAAGAGAAAAATGGAAAACGCTTACCTTAATTGAAGAGAAGAATACTGTAACCTTTTTTCTATCAATTCATCAATAGAGTACAGTACCCTTAGTTAAATGAAAATTTCAAAAAAGGAAAACCGGAATGAGACTGATATTGAATCAGTTAATATAATAAACACTTGAGAAAAAGCCATTTAACTAAGTCCTTTTTTCAATTCTACGCAAAGTGGGTATCAAAGTGCCGGATATCGTAGAGTTTTCTAGAAGTATCCGTTGTTTTGGTGGAATAGAAGCTACTCGAGAATAATTAGTAAAGTCTTCCAAATATACTAACTAGAATCACAAGATCTTTTTTGGGGGTCAAGTTTTTGCTAGATCCTATGCTCAATAAAGTTATTGATGGATCTTACATACCAGAATAAAGTACTTTTTTTACTATAATTAAATTACTTAATTGTTTTTCCTTGATCAATGAATATAATAATAAAGAAATGAAAATTTCATATTATGATTCTGTATCTTCCTAAATATCCTAGTTAATCACTAAGTGGTACCTTTTCAAAAAAACTTGATCTTTTGACCGCTTGTAACTTCTTATTTTTTTTTGGAGGGGAAAGAATTAGAAAGATTTAAGAATCCAAAATTCTATTTTAGTTCTTTCTTTTCTTTATTTTATTGCTCTTTCCGAAAGATATCAGAGCTGGTGAATTGAAAAAAAAAAAGTTTGATTTTCTTATGGAACATACATATCAATATGCATGGATCATACCTTTCGTTCCACTTCCAGTTCCTATAGCAATAGGGGTGGGGCTTCTCCTTGTTCCAACGCCAACAAAAAACCTCCGCCGTCTCTGGGCTTTTCTTAGTGTTTTATTACTAAGTATAGTTATGCTTTTTTCAATCGATCTGTCTATTCAACAAATGAATGGTAGCTCCATCTATCAATATTTATGGTCTTGGACCATAAATAATGATTTTTCTTTAGAGTTTGGCGACTTGATCGATCCACTTACTTCTAT
>JAJJMC010034280.1:0-7500 GCA_023531435.1 Papaver californicum | reverse complement strand
GAGCATCTTTCACAATCCCTGGAGAGATAGTTCACTAATAGACCGAGGGATAAGTAATTCGACTCATTCACATACAGATCATGAATGTTTGGAATCCATATTATGCAAGGAGACATTGCTTTTGCTAATTCGAATTGAAGGGTGATATCAAATCGGTCTTTTTTCGGCGTCATATACATAGTTAGCGCATTCGTCATAGTTAGCAGCTCTGTATCAAGGTCATCATCGATATCGTCACTAGCATCAATCTCGATATTGTCACTACCATCAATATCATCAATAAGATAACCTTTAGGCTTGTCATCCAGGAACTTGTTCGGAAATACCGTAATGAAAGGAACATAAGAGTTTGTCGCTAGGTATTTGACCAAATAGGATCGTCCAGTTCCTATAGAACCTATCACTAAAATACCCCTAGACGGGGATAGGGCTAAGCGGAGCGAAAAGGGTTTTCCATGAGATGGGAAATGAAAACTATTAGCCCCACACGAGGTTTGTGAATAAGTGATTGTCTGATAATGAGCAAGGAATATCCGTCTTTCTGCTAAACAGGATCTATTGAACTCATAATTCATTAGATCTTTTTTATGAATGTCAACTAAGTATCGTAAGTAAATTGATCCCGGTTGTTCAACCATTTGATAACCAGAGTCATTCTTTGATAAATGATCACTATGAGTCAGACTCAATAGAATTTGATCAATCCTTTTTTTTGTCGTTAAGGTGGAGAACTGAACCAAGAATTCTCTTTCTTCATCATCAATCGAATCACTGTTCGCGACCCAGGATTCTATTTTATCATCAATCCAATCAACGTTCACGTTTTTTCTTTTTCTTATCAATGAATAGATCTCTTTACTTGTACGACTTAGATATCTCGTATTTCTCGAAAAAGTGATTCGATTGATGGGATTTGGTATGATACTTATGATATCGATGAGATTGATATTCAAATATTTCTTCTTAGAACGTATTGATTTGACCCCATAAGTGGGACCACCACCCAATAGCATGTTGCCACCAGAAGCAGAACCCCGTATTTCTTCTAGAGAATCTCCTAATTGTTCCAGAGCAACTAGAAAGAGATTCTTTAACCAGAAAGAGTTCAGTTCAGATGTAGGATACCTATCCAGAAGTTTTCGCAACTCAATCATGTATGATGGAATCATCAAAGATTTGATCTTTTCGAACTCTGTCTGTAACTCACTAGAGGCCCGGGAAACAAAGAGAAGATGTGTACGAACGAGATATCCAGCAACAAGAAGAAGGAAAAGGATTGAATAGAGGAACTCCCGAGCATTTGGTGATCTCAGATGTATCCATATCAATGGAACGGGTGACTCATTATTTCGATGAATCATTTCTTCGGACAGAAGAAGATTATGTAAACACTTACTCGAAATCTCACTTATCGGATTCCATTGTGGAAGAATCGCCCACAATTTTTTCTGAGGAATTGGCCATGATGTATCTGATCCATGCATAATATCATGAAAAACGGATACAAATTTTTGACTGCTACTTAGTATCGGCAATAGGTCTGAAAAAGTATCTAAAAGGGTGAAATTTAGATATTTGCACCCTGCCGAAGTAAGGAACCATGGCATATATGTTTGTAACAGATTCCATTTTGAGAGATTTGAAAAAGCACTATCTCGTTGAAGGGTTCTATACATCTGCCATTTCTCAACGCATTTCTTTAGACAAAGACTCTGTTTTTTCCTCTTTTCGGATGGTAAATATTTCTCAGAACATGGAGTGTGAATCAAACCCATGTTTGAATTGAAATTGAGATACTGATGCAAGTTCTTCCCTTCTGAATCAGAGAGATTCATATCTGAAAGAGGTTGACAATAAGTTCTTTCAAAATTGACTATTTGTCCCTCTGTTAGAGGTGTTCCAGAAATGTCTGGGATCGAGTAAATAGCTCTACGAACGAATGGATCGGATCGAATTGGAAAATGGAAAGATTTGTACAAGTTATACCTTTCGTCACCACTTTGTGGAAAATCGTTAGGTATGAATATGTTAGATACCTGTGACTCGATTGATGAAATAGTATCTCTCTCCAAAAAAACATGTTTTTTTGGACCGACGCACAAAGAAAAAATGTTGTTGCGAATGAACAAGATATTGAGGAATTGTCCATACGTAAGATCATAATTATTGATACGGGCCTTTTCCACATAAAAAGGGAATCTTTTGTTACAATCGAACCAGAAGTGATGTGGATTATTCAAGAATCGAAGTCGATTTGCTTTATAAAAAGAAGAGATCAATGAACTTCTATGAAATGGTTTCACGGGATTCAGCCAATTGTCTCGATCGTGGGATATCATTGAGAAATAGGAATCGGTGTTATCAAAGTCTTTCCTGCGATTATTTCTAGTATGAAATGAGTCAATCATCCACTTTGGTATCTTATTGAATAAAAACGGTGATATTGTTCCTCCATTGATCAAGAATTTCGATTTTTGGGAAGTATCACGATTATCCAATAAGAAGGGTTTCAATTTATTCAAATGAACGATTTGAACACCTATTGATTCTAACAACTGATTGCAGAGTTGATCATTCGGCCCTTTCAATTCATAGATGTGGATCTCGGACCTATGAATGGGGATATTCCCGATACTCACAAAGAAAAAAGGAAGTGACTTAGACAAAAAGAGAAGTGACTTGGACAAAAAGAGAAGTGACTTGGACAAATCTTGTTTGTCGATAACCTCGGACCAATCAATCGAATATTGATTAATACGTAATCGACCGAACACTACTTGAAAACGGCTCTTCTGCTCAGAAACGAAATGTTCCAAATGTTCCTGGAAATTATTGCTCCCGTTGGGCCATTTGTATCTATATGCATTAGGATCCCGATTCATGGATCTCTCGGTTCGAGAAATAAGAGGATCGAACCATTTCTTCTGACTCTTTTTCAAATTCGATAAATGTTGGTTGATCGTATATTTCATTATAGTTCTATGATTCAGAGTATCATTTCCTATTTGATCCCTTTGAATTCCATAAAAGAATCGATTCGATACATTTCTTATGTACCCATAGGTGCTATATTGGATTTGAATCAGATTTCGGATCAATCTATATTGATTGACTGCCTCCATTATGTTGTTGCTAGCAAATACCACTCTTTTTGGTTTTGGATCTTCCAAGTCATTCCCGCAGGAGATCCGGACCGATTTTTTTCTGATCCTTCGATAAAAAGATTCATTCTCTTCATAAAAAATAGGAGGTAGAACCAAGAAAGATTTCTTTTTCGATTCATCCCTGGAGTTGAATACCTCATTCAATAATTTTTTTTTATCCAACCCGTAGGAATCAATAGAAAAGGAAAATCCCTTATGATACACCAGATCCGGCTCGGTTATTGATAGAGTGAATAGATCTGCCATTTCTTGAAATCTCTCTTCTGATTCAAAATCGCGGTGTAACGTGTACCCCCCCCCTGTTTCGGTCATGGAATAGATGAAAGAAAGAAAAAAATGGATTTTGGTTCAAGAATGAAATCTTATTGGAACTGGCCATATCCGGTTCATCCTTCGGAACCATATCACATCCCGGATCTGATGAAATAGGATGAATTGAGACGGTATTTTGTAAATACGTAATTATCTTGAATATATCAACCATTTCTTTATTTTCCGATCGTCTGGAAGGGACAAAAGAAACATCTTGTTCTTTCTTCAACAATTTATGATCTCTAGTGGACCTCTCAGTAGGATTCGAACCCAGATGAAGTTCTGACCATCTGTCAGAGAAAAAGGAACGAATTGATTTTGTAGAATTCCCAAGAATTGCTTCGATTTCTTCCGGAAGCAGATGATTATTCATCTGCTTCTCACGTTCCGTGAATAGCCGGGACATTGAGGAATATCCAGAAAGGCATTTCGGGAATCGGTCTGATTTTCTCTCTGTTCGTTCCGTTTGAAGAAAGGAAGGATCCCAAAGAATCGATCTTTCTTTTAGTTGTTGAATCTCTCTTTGATTGATCAATGTGTGATATTCCGAATCCTCATTACTAATCGAATCGAAAGGGTCTCTGGATTGATCAGAAGATCCTTTCAATTGGCTAGAATTCGTTACTTGAACGAAAATAGATCTTGTGGAATCATATTGAATATTTGACGATACATTCCGTACCTTGCTAAAAAACCGATCCTTGCTTACCAACCACACATTGTCTAACCAAATCCAACTCTCTCTCGATACGTTCCTCAAAAAATCCGACTCGTGCAGATTCTTCCCCCAACTAACGAAGATATCTTGGCGGAATTGCCACATATGAAATTGAGCACAATTTTGCAAAGAAATACCCCACTTGTTTCTCGAGAAGAGATGGGAAACATGTTCAATCTCATTTGATTGAATAGTTGACTCAGCTCCTTGTTGTTTGAAGAAACCCTCCACTTCAATTGGTCTTTTTTCACGAAAAGCAGACATGAGATAACAAATCCAGTGTTTCACTAAGATTTCGAATAGCTGGCCCGAATTCAAGTTGATTATGTTTCGCTTCTTCCTCAGAGAAAGACGATCAAACAATTCCCAATCATGGTCCTTGCGGATCGGATCATCCGTATAGGATACAAAAAGAAACTCCAGATATTTGATATCTTTCTCTTTAAATGAGATCTCAATTCCAGCTACGGTTTCCTTAGATATCTTACAACTAGAATTCCACCTTTTTCCGATCCGGTTCCTCCACCACCGCGAACCCCAGTTAGAGTCAGGCATGATACACTTTTCGTTATTGGGAGAACCCAAGTACTCTCTTTCGGATCCATGAAACAACTCTCAGAGATCTTTTTCCCTTTTGGAAGATAGAGGAGCGAAACAATCAACCTATTAATATTGGAAGACCAAAAAGATTCTTCCGATGTATCATTTCTGGGTCCAATGGAATTCATAGGTATAGGAAGAAGCCCCATCAAATAGAGATTTTTTCTTTCGACCATATTTCGATTGTTAATACGATATATAAGGACCGCTACTACAAGCAGTACTACACCTTTGATCGTGAAATATCGATTGCTTGTTGAACCCTGTGAATCGCGTGAAAGGAGGATACTCCAAATTCGGGGGTCAAAGAGTTTCATAAAACGTTCTTGGTGGAAAAAAATGTGAGTGAAAGATCCCACTGAATCGAATTTGGTCCATGAATCTAAGAAATAGTGAGAATTCTTGATCTCTCTCAATATCTCTCTCAATTCGAAGATCCAGGATTTGAATTGATGTCGTTTCATTGATTCCTGTTTCATTGATTCCTCCTAAAGATTTCATTTCAATTGGAATTTGGTTATTCACGATGTACGATGATCCCTGTTAAGCATCCATGGCTGAATGGTTAAAGCGCCCAACTCATAATTGGCAAATTCGTAGGTTCAATTCCTGCTGGATGCACGCCAATGGGAACGTTCAATAAGTCTATTGGAATTGGCTCTGTATCAATGGAATCTCATCATCCATACATAACGAATTGGTATGGTATATTCATACCATAACATATGAACAGTAAGAACTAGAATTCTTATCAATACTGGAACTCATAGGGAAGAAAATGGATTTATGGATGGAATCAAATATGCAGTATTTACAGACAAAAGTATTCGGTTATTGGGGAACAATCAATATACTTCTAATGTCGAATCAGGATCAACTAGGACAGAAATAAAGCATTGGGTCGAACTCTTCTTTGGTGTCAAGGTAATAGCTATGAATAGTCATCGACTCCCGGGAAAGGGTAGAAGAATGGGACCTATGGGACATACAATGCATTACAAACGTATGATCATTACGCTTCAACCGGGTTATTCTATTCCACCTCTTAGAAAGAAAAGAACTTAAAAAAAAATACTTAATAACACGGCGATACATTTATACAAAACTTCTACTCCGAGCACACGCAATGGGGCCGTAGACAGTCAAGTGAAATCCAATTCACGAAATAATTTGATCTCTGGACAGCGTCATTGTGGTAAAGGTCGTAATGCCAGAGGCATCATTACCGCAAGGCATAGAGGGGGAGGTCATAAGCGTCTATACCGTAAAATAGATTTTCGACGGAATGAAAAAGACATATCTGGTAGAATCGTAACCATAGAATACGACCCCAACCGAAATGCATACATTTGTCTCATACACTATGGGGATGGTGAGAAGAGATATATTTTACATCCCAGAGGGGCTATAATTGGAGATACCATTGTTTCTGGTACAGAAGTTCCTATCTCAATGGGAAATGCCCTACCTTTGAGTGCGGTTTGAACCATTGATTTACGTAATTGGAAGTAACCAATTAGGTTTACGACGAAACCTAGAAATCAATCACTGATCCAATTTGAGTACCTCTACGGGATAGACCTCAACAGAAAACTGAAGAGTAACGGCAGCAAGTGATTGAGTTCAGTAGTTCCTCATATAAAATTATTGACTCTAGAGATATGGTAATATGGAGAAGACAAAATTGTTTGAAGCACCGACAGAACCGGAAGCGCCCCTTGTTTCAAAGAGAGGAGGACGGGTTATTCACATTTCATTTGATGGTCAGAGGCGAATTGAAAGCTAAGCAGTGGTAATTCTACCCCCGGGGAAAAATAGAGATGTCTCCTACGTTACCCGTAATATGTGGAAATATCGACGTAATTTCATAGAGTCATTCGGTCTGAATGCTACATGAAGAACATAAGCCAGATGATGGAACGGGGAGACCTAGGATGTAGAAGATCATAACATGAGTGATTCGGCAGATTTGGATTCCAATATATCCACTCATGTGGTACTTCATCATACGATTCATATAAGATCCATCTGTCTAGATATCATTATATACATCCAGAAAGCCGTATGCTTTGGAAGAAGCTTGTACAGTTTGGGAAGGGGTTTTGATTGATCAAAAAGAAGAATCTACTTCAACCGATATGCCCTTAGGCACGGCCATACATAACATAGAAATCACACTTGGAAAGGGTGGACAATTAGCTAGAGCAGCGGGTGCTGTAGCGAAACTGATTGCAAAAGAGGGTAAATCGGCCACATTAAAATTACCGTCTGGGGAGGTCCGTTTGATATCCAAAAACTGCTCAGCAACAGTCGGACAAGTGGGTAATGTTGGGGTGAACCAGAAAAGTTTGGGTAGAGCCGGATCTAAGCGTTGGCTAGGTAAGCGTCCTGTAGTAAGAGGGGTAGTTATGAACCCTGTAGACCATCCCCATGGGGGTGGTGAAGGAAGGGCCCCAATTGGTAGAAAACAACCCACAACCCCTTGGGGTTATCCTGCGCTTGGAAGAAGAAGTAGAAAAAGGAATAAATATAGTGATAGTTTGATTCTTCGTCGACGTACTAAATAGGAGAGAAAATCGAGAATATGTTTCTTCGTCTTTACAAAAGAAAAAAAGATAGGAGTAATTAGCTGTGACACGTTCACTAAAAAAAAATCCTTTTGTTGCTAATCATTTATTAGCAAAAATTGAAAAGCTCAACATCAGG
>JAJJMC010034268.1:0-16034 GCA_023531435.1 Papaver californicum | reverse complement strand
CATGAGAAGCATATATAGAAAGAAAATATGAGATGTATTTTAAATAATACATGATGAATATCCAGATGAAATATCATTTTATTTCGAAATAATCGTTATATAAGAGATCAGAAGTATTCGAATATAAATAATCGTCTTCCAGAAATATTTAATGATAAATTGAAAGAGATACCCATTTTTGAATGATAATTCCTGTAGGTGCGTTTAGATTGCCGCAAGAAATATATAATAGATAATGAATGAAAATTTCATATCACAACTCATACGAAGTATATGTAGTATCGCCCTTCGAAGAAGTTCGGAATAAATTAAAGTATTTACTGAATATTCTTCGTGAAGTATGAGCCATTTAAAGTATCTATCAATTGTTGCCTTATGTTAAGAAGTACATGGCATATAACTGGCGAAAAATATTATTTATTTAGCGTTAATTAATTATTGAAATGAAATACCTAATTGGCGTGCAGTATTTAGCTCATTTCACAGCTAAAAATTTGATTTCTTTATAGCATGCCCCCTAGTGCATCATTATTGCATAGCTGCTGCATCTCTGAAGTGTCCTTCATAGGTATCTTCACACATAGTTGATCGGGCACAAATGATCGGGCATGGTTGATCGGGCATGGATGATCGGGCACAACGTATCGTACACAGTTTGTGCGGTCATGCTTGAGCGGGAAGTGTATTTAAGCGGAGCAAGTGGAGTGGGCAAGAGCGGAGCACTTTCGGACAATGCAATTGGATGCTTCGAAGTTAAACTTGTGCGCGAAACAAATGCATTCAATCTCCCCCCACTTTCGTTCATCCCAATTGGTCGGTTTGAACTTGATTTTGTGGTGGGAATCTGTATCATTCGTAGCTTCATTTTGATTGTGCAACTATGTAAAGATCATCATCTGGTGGGCTTGGCTACATCCGGGCTTGATGTTTCGGCTTGAGATGGACGTTATTGTTCATTTGCAGCTTCGGTCCAGTCTTGTAGAGCGGACGATGTTGCGTTCATTCTTGCAATCGGGAAATGGTACCGGGAATTAGTTCATCCTTAACTTCAAACTTCAATTGTAGATGCTCTCATTGGTTAATTTGAACTACTAGTAAAAGTGGGAAACCTTGTGATTGGTTGAAACAGATATTGGAAATGAAATTTCGTTCTCTTCATTTGGGAAGCCTAGTACAGTTGGAACGGACTTGAAACTTCATGCGGATGGGCTAACAAGAATGGGCTTCTTGTTAGGCTTGTGGGAATGGCTTCTTGCTTGCTTCTCTTGGTAATAAGAACCTGAACTGCTTCTCTTGGGAATGACTTCTTTTCAGCAATAGAGGGTAATAAGAACCTGAATTGCTCTACAAAAATCTTGTCCTGCAAATTGTGTTTCTCAAAGTTCATTTTTGTCCAGCAAGATTTGCGATGTGCTTTGTGAACCTCCATTGATAACGTTGAAAATAAGCAGATGTAACACCAATGACTGCAGACTTTAACTTTATGAAGTCATCAGTAGCAGGCATCATTTCAACAGCAGCAGGCACTATACTCGGTGAGTTTAGTAGTCCTCTAACACAAAATGAAGGAATTGAAAATGAGATGGTTGAAAACCATCAGCACCCAAGAGAGTGAGAAGGACACATCAAGTCATCAAGTCATCAAGTTTGTAGCACCACTTCAAATTTGTGGCAGTAGACGTCATCAAGACATCATATAGAAGGCCAAGTAATGTTTTGTTAATTGTTCTTGGCTTATGTTTACATTAGACCACGAAGGGGGTCGTCAAATTATGAGCACTGAAACTGGTTTGGAAGGATACAAGCATTTGTTCAAGGCAGCAAAATCTGGTGACTGGAAAGATGCTACATGATTTTTTGGAAACAATCCAGAACCGATGCAGATGATTACGAATGACGAATGGAAAATAACACTACGTATAACTGTACTTAATAATCAAGCATTTTCGCATTTCCTCATTGTGATGTGCACAGAAATGGTGAGATACAACTTGCTTGGTCTTGTCGTTCCCATAGAAATGAAACACAGAGGTGATGGTGAATTTTGTTAATAGAGCCAAAACATTTGATGGCACTGGTTGCTGTTTCAAGAACTGATGTTCCTGTTTGTGTTGGTTCTCCTGGATGGTCATCAAAATTAGTTTTGAAGTAAGACGGGCTCTTTTCATTCCCTCCACTTTCTCATGCTTTGCCGGTTCAGGGTGACCAATCATCAGCGCACAGTAGATCGGAAGTGATGATGAGTTCATCTTGAGATTTGACTATGCCAATTTGAAGTGCTTCAACTATATCTTCACCAAGAGTCCTTTCTGTCTGGTATATACTCAAGAAGCGCCTCAAAGCTGGGTCCTTTGATGCAGACTTTAATCTCATTGGCTGGAGGCTTTAATGTCATCAGCAGAGTAACCCAATATTTTTTCTGCATGCTCATTGAATGCAGATACCCAAGCTTCAACACTTGGGTCAGAAACCTTCACTGCCAAAATATACCGTAAACTGTATTCATTTTCGTTCTTATGGTATCCTTCGCACCAGTATCCAGACACAACACCATCAGTCACTTTCTTGTTGCATGTCTTGCAAGCTCGGTACCACATTGTTTGATCGGGCTTGATGAAACTGATATATGCTTTGGTGACGAAAAACTCAGGTTTCTCTGTTGTATTAACAAATGTCCTTTCCATATCCGGGAAAGCATTTCTAGTATTAGGATGATATGGTTGTGATGCTAAGGAGGCGAGCCCTGGATGTGGATGATAGAATAAGTCGAGTGTTGTGGGATGTGTAAGATGAACTACATATGGTTGTTCATCACACCTTCTTAGTGAGCTTCTGTACAATTCATCACTAAACGTGTCCATGGTTCCGCATATGTGATCATAGATTGGCATGAATAACGAGTAATAAATACGGAACCGAGTGTGATGAAGGGAATGAAACGATGGTGTATAGAAGAGGTACTTGAGAAACGGAAAGTCTCTGAAGACAGAACTTGGGACCAAATCGAAGTTGCAGTGACTCAACGATACCTACTATTGATGCAGTTCCAGTGAGAATTACTATTAGTCCTGGTAAAAAGAAGAGTACAAAATAACTGGCGAACCTCCCAAATGGATGCATATCAGATGTGACAGGCTCAGCGGCAATGGAAGAGTGATGATGACAGGCTTAGTACTGTCCATATGCTCAACTAAATCATTGTAATAAGAAGAATTTCTTCTCCATGGTGAAACAGACATCGTATTTTCCCCATCAGCTACATCTTGTTCATCTTCACTGGATACATGGTCTCTTCGATCTCCTCCAAGGATTAGTTTATTTATGAGGACTTCAAAAGTTCCATTTCATCTTTACACCATTTATGAAGATTATAATGGTCTTGTTGCCGCATCTCTCCACTGATATGTAAAAAGAGAACCACTGTCCTGCTGAATAGTTAAAGATGATGCTGAATTCTCATGAAGAGTGATTTAACTGGTTGCACTTGATGTAGATGAAAAAGAGGGTGCAACATTAAAATTTAGAATGAAGAATTTCTCATTCACTCATTTCTTCAAGCACTTTTCGTGCAATTTTTGGAAAAATTCCAGCATGAAGTTGGTTGTGATTTCACTCAAGCATAAACTCCTTCCCTGCACTTATTGATCATTCACACACAAACCCATTCATCCATATCATAGATATAGTCATAGTAATTGCAGCAATTGATTCATAAAGAAAAATTGAATTAAATTAGTGAGAAAAATTCTCAAATCAAGTTAAAATTTTAATGCTTGCTGTTTTCAAGATTGTATAAATGGGTTTGTAAAACAAATCTTGGTTATAATTAATCTGAATTCGAAATTGGATTTGAATAAAAGTTTACAGGATTTCCAAAGAAAATTTCTTTTTTCTACTGTAAGAGAAAATACTGAGATGAGATTTCAGAAATATGTTTTCTGACTTGTTTTAAAACTCAATGAATTCAAACCGAAAGTTGCAAATCAAATGCTTAAGAACATAACTTCTCAAATCGTTGTTTTAAAATTTCAAATCTAAAGATTAAGAACAAAACGAAGAAATCAGAACTGCTGCTCAAGGGTTTGCCCCATTTTTTCTGATGATTTCTCCATTGTTAATGTTTCCGGTGTGTCAGGTTGGATAAATCCATTAGACATCCCTGTTTCTAGCGTAAAATTGTTTCTGCCGATTTTCTCATGGGAAAAAAACAACCAAAGATCATAATAAAATATCGACAAAAATGAAATTAACACAAGAGATTTAACGTGGTTCGGCCATGAATAGCCTACATCCAAGGGTAATGAAGTTGGAGTTTTTATTAATCTCTGGGTTACAGTTGATAATGAAGCAGAGGAAGCCTCCATCGGGCCCAAAAAGTCCCCTTCTTCTTCTCTCTAAAATTGTATGTATAGGGATAAAATAGATGATAATTATTAAAAAGCCCTTCGCCACATGTCATCAAGGTTCACCACGTGTCGATGGAGATTCTTCTAAGCTCGCCATGTGTCTTAGAGGATTCACCACGTTTCGCCATGTGTCAACGGCATCCGCCACGTGTTCTTGACTTGATGTATCGGGATTGATGATGTCATTACGGGAAAATGATGACGTCGCTTCGATCCAAATTGAGGTTTGGACAAGTTGGGCATCGGACTTGATGACGTCACTTCGGGAAAATGATGACATCACTTCGGGATCGGGACGTGATGAATACTTCGCTTCAGGACGTGATGACGTCGCTTCGGGATCGGGACGTTATGATGACGTCGCTTCGGGACGTGATGACTCGCTTCGGGATTGGGACGTGATGACGTCGCTTCGGGATCGGGACGTGATGACGTCACTTCGGGATTGGGACGCAATGATGACGTCGCTTCGGGACGTGATGACGTCGATTCGGGATCGGGCGAACATCATTTTGTCCCCAACAATCTTCATGTATACAACTTGCGTTCAGAAAGACCTGAACCTTTATTTCCATATAGTACATATACTTCCTTCAGTGTCTGATTTATATCTTGGTAAGATGAAAGATCCCTCGGACATCATCTTTAATGACGGTGATGATAATTACATTTACCGTCACATTATGGACAATGTTATGAATCAGAGAATATTGTTTTGATTCTTCCATTCGAGACTGCTACGAATCAGTTGAAGGATTTTGGAGGGAGGGAAAACAAAATTCAACACAGAACATGAAATCAAACTACTGCAAACAAGAATTACTCAGAAACAATCAAAACCCATTTCTAAAAACTGAAAATTTAACCCATGAATCCAATTGGAACTTGAAATGAAAGAGTGCTTACTATTCAGAGTTCATGTTCATTGTTTGAAGCTTTAAAAAAACCAGAAAAATTAGAAGAAAAAACTGGGAGCTTGACGTTTTGCTGACTTTTTGTTGACTTGCTCTGGTAATGTAGCACGTGGCAATTTGTAAGTAAGATACCAAACCTGGCTCCAATACACGAAATCAAGAAATAAAAAAATGAAAACTCTAAAAAGAGAGAAAGTAAAGAAAACAAACAGAGAAAAGAAAAAAGAATAAGAAAACGAGCATCTTCTCTTCCTCTGTTTCTTGCAGTTCTTCAGATTTACACTTCAAAAACTTCAGTCATTACTACTACCACTTGAAGTGTGTTTTTTAGTGATTGATTTGTTACCAGTAGAGAATACTCCGATGAAAAAACAAGGATTCAGATCATTAGAATTAGTTAATATAAACATGGATGAAGTTTTTGAAACAAAACCAGTTGGTGTTGATTATGGGGTACTCCAAATTTTTGCTACTCGTGAACGATTAAGGATAGACACTAAACAAGCTATTTAGTTGGCTTACTCAATTCTTCGGCTATGGGAATCATTACCCTATATGAGTCCAACTGTTGTACACGAGTGTTTACTCAAGCATACTAAAATTCATATATAAGACAATAGAGCTCTACTCAGATAATCGTTCAACCACAGGACTCAAAATCTATCATAGTTCAATCACATGAAAAGATTAGAAGATGGATGTTAAAAATATGAAGTTTGCGCATGTTGACTAAGGTGAACGGTGTTTTCCATATCTGTCTGAAGGTCAGTGCCAGGACGAATCCAAATGGATTGAGATACATGGTCTTAAACCTAATACTAATATCGACTCAACTGGTATATACAAGGGTCCCAGCGATCAATTTATTAAAAATAAAACGATAAATATATTGACAACATGATTGGATCAAATTGAATCCAAGCGCATGATTCTTATCAGCATCTTACGTGATAGTTCCCATGGATCCTGCGTTCCACGCTTGCTTAGGCGACGGAGACAGGGAGAACACAAACATATTGCTATCAAAGTGTCAATATTGTTTTTTCTCTTTTTTTTTCTTTTTTTTTTTTTCGAATTAAGCAAGACTCGGGCTTGAAACCCTCTATTTCATCCTAGCGGAGATAACAATTTGATACTGGGTCCCACCAAATCACTTAGAGAAACACAAAATTACAAAAATAAAAACAGAAAGTCATATGGTCAAGATAGACTCCGAGATGTGGTGACAACTATCATGTTATTTCTAACACCTGAACTCTGTCCTTTTATGAACTGGGAACACCAATTCCTATAGAAAAAGGGCTAAGTTTCTATCTACCTAGAATGGTTAGTGTCACCCTGAAGTGTTCACAAGCTTCTAAATTCTAGAGCTTTATTATTTAACTAAAAAGTTTCTCCTTTACCCCTAAACTTAAATCAAGCAGTGTCCTCAATGTTTCTAAAGATGAATGATTAAAAATATGAACAAGGAGAAACTGTTACCACTTCATGAAAAGGAGTTAAAGAAAGATATTACCGTGTTTCATAAGCATGGGTTACCTCCCAAGAAGTGCTAAGTTTAAAGTCTTCAGCCAGACTAAGAAAGAATTAGTCACCTCATAAAATCATATAGCAATAGTCGGAACAACTGTGGGTCGTCTGAATCAAATAGTGATATCACAAATAAGAGGAAACATCAACAGGCCAAGAAAATAAACAAACCGAGCACACCCTTATCTAGTTTTCTGTTTACAACAACTACTTCTAGTTGTGGTTCAGGTTCAGGCTCTATAAAAGGGTCTATCATGGGCTGGATATCCTCGTAGGCAGGATTCAAAGAATCAGGTTGTAGAGTCTGGAATAACTCAAGTAAGAACTTAGAAGCACATAATAATAACCTGAATAATTGTGGATCCTTAAAGTCAATGAGATTTGACTCATTTGACTCACACAATTGACTACTATGAAGGTGGTCATTCTTAAGCAAATGTGTCGATTCTAATTTCCTAAAGTAATTAGGCTTAGTCTCAAAACTTTATAAATGACACATTTGAAATTCTAACGTTCCCACATATGGAAGAAAATATTTTGGTGGGAAAACAAAGTCAATCTTGGTATTATTTCCTAGATAAACCACATCGACCAGAGGATGGGTATCTAACAACTAAACTTCTTTCTGGACATCAACATGCTCAGGGAATTTAGTTTGAAGATGATCTTGTAAAATGGTATAGGTGCATATATCAAGTCCCAAGTTAGGGACCTTTCTAAGAGTTAAAGGTAAAGCACAGGGAGAATGATGGTCACCCCCAAACTTAGAGTTTTCAGTGTCTTTAGATAGACTAGTCACAATTTCCCTAATTTCTAGATCGTCAGATTCCCGAAAATAGTCAATTGCTTCTTCTAGGTTATAATATGGTGGTGAATCCTCACTCATATTTAAAATCTCTACGAGTCTATCATCTTCGCCAGAGACTATTTTCTTCGAATCGTTAGACTTTAAATCACTAGTCTCGGGATAAACTCGTTCCTCTTAACCATTATCGGCTTATAAACAAGAAAATTCTATATCGTCTAAAACAATGGTATCTCTATTCAAATCCTCTTCCTTTTGAATATGTGAACAATCATTAAAATTATTTTGACTTGAACCAGAAATAACACTATCATCATGAAGCAAAATTGGAGTGACAATTTCCTGATCACTCTGCCTGTATATTTCGTGTTCTTCCCTACAGCAGCAGGAGCGTTTTCTTCCTAAAATTTCCAGTGGTCTCCGCTCCGATTTTTCTTCGTTTATCTTGCTATTTATAGGCTTATCTAACTCTAATAGATCATCCTTAACCGATTAGGATGTAAAGAACAATCCAAATCCAACTCTAGTTACGTGTTTAATCCGAAACAGTAACAACTTCCTTTTACGACTGTAACTAGGATTTTCCACCGTTTTTTCCGCCTCAAATTCTCTGTTTGACGTGTGTTATTGTTGTTTAGGGTGTTTGAATCATTTGGGTAACTCATAGAAGCTTCCCGCCAAAATCATCGCATCAAAATTTCTTCACGTAACCAAAGCTTCCCGCCAAAATTAAGTTTTTGAATTTAAAGAAGGGTGCCCCAATCCATTGTCTGTGTGCCTTTAGTAAGACCAGTGGGTGTCTTTAGCAATTTTTCTGAGGTGCAAATCATAACTTTTTGAGCCGATTTCTTCGTAAATCTTTATTTTTCTAAAGTACCTACAAAAACACAAAACACTAATAAAAGTACATAATCGAACACTATGAAAATAGGAAATCGAGCGCAAATTCGACACAAAAATGTGTCTATCACTCAACTCAAATATGCTTTTAGATTTTCGATCAGAGCTTCGGATTGAGGGTTAAATCGAATTCCGTTTGGGAAACCTATAAAATAATTTAATTAAAAAAATCTTTATTATTATCTCAAAAGTAAGATTAAGATAAAATTTAAATAATTTAAACTCTGATCATGAATCAGAAAAGAGAATTAAGATGAAATCAAATCTATTAGGTTATCAACATTAGTAAAAAAAAATTTAAATTTAAATCTCGGATGGATAAGTTAATCAATTGAACTATAACTATAAGGGAAGATTATACTTATCTTTTGTATATTTTTTAATGATGAATCTTTGTTTTCAGTTACATATGATCTTCATCGTCTCCCATCAATTTGCGACAAATCTTCAAAATAAAATCAAACTCTAGTTATTGTTATTTCTGTTGGACAGAGAGAAAGATAAGTGAAAAATCAAAGTTTCTAATGATTTCGTGTGTGGGCACATTCAAATATATATATATGTAATAGGGTAATTTTATTATTGTGAAAATATGTAAAATAAAAGTTTGCAGCGGATCCTAAAGAAAACTAATTTTGGGGTCTAGTAGTAATAATTTCCTTAAACTATCGAGTATAGCATAAATGATTCATTTTTTTGGGTTTCTTAGAATGGAATTTATCTCCTATAGGATTGATAGTAGTTTTCACCTTATATTTTCATCGGTTCCTAACCAATGAGAACGTTTTTAAGTGCATAAAAAGTTTTTTTTTCATTAATTTCGTTGAAAGATACAAAACATGGTTGGTGGCAAAGGGGTACTCACAACAACCCGACATCGACTACAATATGACTTTTGCCCCGGTTGCTCGTCTTGACACCATTAGAACCGTGATTGCTATGGCTTCCTAAAAAGGTTGGTTACTATATCAACTTGATGTGAAATCGACGCTTTTAGACGGAGAACTCCAAGAAAAGGTCGTTGTAGATCAACCACAAGGTTTTGTGATTGAAGGAAAAAATTTTGGTTCAACCGTACAAAATTTTCATACACTTCACTCGACCTTTGCATATTCTTTGTTGCCGACGGTGGTGATGTTGATGCACTTGTACTTGGAAACTCACTTGGAGATGCTCTAAACCTTGCATTTCAAGGTGTTTGAGGTAGTTCTTCACCTTCTTCATCTTTATTTTTTCTTGTTCTTCATCAACATTAATGGTTCTCTTCTCAATTTTGCCTTCTTCCCAATTCCATGAAGCACTTTCATCAAACAACACATCACGACTCATAATCATTGTTTTTCTCTTCAAGCTAAACAACTTATAACCTTTTGACCGGAGGCTATAGTCAAGAAATACATATTTCTCTTGATTCTTCAAATTTGTTCTCTTCAAGATTTGTTCTCTTCATCTTTAGAATTTGAGAATAACACATACTACCAAAAACTTTGAGATGCCAGACCGATGGTTTTCTTCTATACATGCTTCAAAAGGAGTTTGATTCCATACGACTTTTGTTGAAAATTTATTCAACAAATAGACGGTGGTGTTAACGGCTTCAACGCAAAACTCTTTTGGCCAACATTTCTCAAAAAAGACCAAAGGGGGCCTTTTCTTGCCCAAGTCAAAATTCCTACTTCTGAAAAACCAAAGGTGGCCTTTTCTTGGCCAACTGGCATTATTTGTTTTGACTAATTCCGAGAAATCTCTCATGCCTATGTGCAGAATTAACTTTCCTTATTATTTTGCAATCTCTACACTGAAATCTCAAGCAAGTAGCCAAGGGAAGGAATGATAAAGAGCCCATGCAATTCAGTTCTTCCCATAAATTTTCTCTGATTATAGGAGCATTGCAGTCTCTTCATCACGTCGAGGAACCTTGAAATTAGTCATGCATTTAGAAGCCTGGTGGAATTTGGGGTCTTCTGCTACAAGTGTCTCGGATCTTCACAAACAATGTTTGGAAGAAAAAACCAAATGCATGACATAAACAAAGAACAATCATTCAAATGCTTCAAGCATTTTACATTTAAGAGAGAGTATTGACTCACGAGACTCAAATAGTCTAAATTTTTCGTGACATTAGAAGTTTATGTGAACATATTTCCATAACACCTAGTTAATCTACCTCAAACAAAGCTATTAGAGTTACGAGTCTATGACTCATAAGAAATAACAGATAGCGATAAGAACTACGCCAAGAATTGGAATAAGAGATCCTAAAACTATAGCAACTATGCTGAGCTTAGAGAGTTGGCTATCCTTGGATCCTTTGACAGATACTCCAAAACATGCTCGCGACCAGTTGCCACATAGCAAGGGATTCCCAGAAAAGCTAACAAATAAAGTAAACTGTCAGCACTGAACAATTTAAATCAAACAAAAACTCAATTAGTTAATCTCATTTTAGGCAGAATAAAGGACACCATACCTTGCAGGTGGAAACTTTAAGAAGTTGGGAGGAATGCGACCTGATAGGTTGTTGTTTGAGAGATCCCTGCATCCAAAAAAGAAGTGAGTTAGGAGAGAATTTCAGTTAACCCAAAAGTGAATTAAAATGTCAGCAAGGAAACCAGGGCCTTACAAGGAGTTGATACACTGCAACTGGACCAATAAGGGGATCCTGCCAGATAAATTGTTGAATGACATGTCCCTAGTAGATGTAATAGTAAGGTTATAATCGAATGAAAAAACAAAGAGTAATTAATATGTGACACTCATTTGGTTGTTTGTATACTCACAGAATCTGAATATTTCCGAGATTCCCAAATTCGGCTGGTATAGGACCATCAAGATTGTTCTTACTCAAATTCCTAGATGTGAACAATGCAAGTTAAATCCTAAGTATATGCCTTGAAATATAAATGATATTCAGAGCAAGGAAGTTTTACTAACAATGTTACGAGATACTGTAGATAACCAATAGAAGACGGCACAGGTCCTGAAAAATTATTGCTAGAAAAAGATCCCTGCATCATGACCTTATGTTAGCTTAGAGATACTTTAAAGGTGGGGAAAACAATCCAAGCTCTTTAGACTTACAGTGTGTCCAAATTAACTATTCTCCCAATCACGAAAGGAATATGTCCTTTGAAATAATTCGCCGAGAGATTTCTGCAGATCATACAGGAAAACTACATAAAACAAACAAGGAGACAATTCTAAACAGAGAAGAGCACTACAGCCTAAATATACTTACAGGTAAGTAAGATTTCCTAAATTCTTGAATCCAGAAGGAATAAAACCATTTAACTTGTTGCCATAAGCATTACTGAAGACAGCATAAAACAAGAATGAGAACCTGCATAGCAGCTAGAAAAGGTTGTTGCCAATATTCCTGTATCAAGAAGTGCATTTTCCAAAACAATAAAACTCACAGCCGATTTAGTGCTTTGCATGAGCTGATATTATTTGGGATAGGGCCTTCAAGAAAGTTGTTGCCAATATTCCTGTATCAAGAATTCACATGTTTTAGAAATGTCTCAAATTAGAACGGCAAACACTTCAAATAACTCGGGACATCATAAAAATTAAACTAACATTATAAACAACTTTTCTAGCTTCCCAAACTCTTCTGGAATTCCGCCAACTAGTTGATTGTCATTCAACCACCTGTTAATGTACCTTATTTATTAGTGACAGCAACATGATCGTTAAACATGAAATTCTTTATCATATGTAAGAAAAACACTCACAAGTAACGTAGTTTAGACATTTTTCCCAGCTCTATAGGAATTGGTCCTGTTAGTTTATTTCCATGGAGGTACCTACACGAAAAGAAAACCATCATTCAGTATACCAACTGCCATTAAAAGATGCAAACAACAGTCCAAAACAATGAACCAACTCTAACTCACAATTTTCCAATGTCAGATAGACTGCCGAGACTTCGTGGAATTGGCCCGACAAGTTCATTCTCACTTAAATCTCTACAAATATTCAAAGACATAAAGTTGTAGATTAAGCAAACATAAATGACAAGTGCAAGCACAATTATGATTTCAAAAGCAGAGTCAATGATACATACAGAATAGTCAGGGCTTGCATAAGACCGATCACCTCCGGAATCTTCCCAGTCAGCAGGTTTCCTTTAAATGACCTAGTGAATGAACAGCCAATTACCCAGGAAAATAATGCTTATCGGAAATACATCATGTGTGGCACCTCAACTTTAAAATTTGTATCAAATACAAAAGAAAAGAAATGAAAAAAGTAAAGAAAGAATTTACATACAGGAACCTGGTCATATGTAAAAAACCAATACTGTAAGGAATTTCCCCACCGATCTCATTGTATGAGATATCACTGGAAGCATATTGAAATTTGTCATAAACAGGAGCATGTAGATCAAGAAACAATTGAAAAAGTGTTAAAGATAAAGCAACTTACAAGAGAAAAAGACTTGTACAATTTCCAATATTCTCAGGGATTGTACCTCTTATGTTATTGGCACCCACGTCACTGTTATAGGTAATATTGAAGTCATATATCTAATGGAAACTAAAAATAGAGCAGAGCAGGATTTCAAACCAATACTTACAAGTACATCAGACTAGGCGTTTGACACATATCAGGAGATAGGCGCCCACTTAACGAATTATTTCCCAGGTTTCTGCATCACATTAAACATGTTCTAGATCAAAACTGAAAGGAAGAACAAAACATCTCATCTAATAACACTATACTTACAATACTTTGAGCTGTTTGTGCATGGAAATTGAATATGGTATGTACCCATATAAAGCATTCCCAGATGAATCCCTGCAAAGTGTCAAAAGCACTTTACAATGAAGAAAATCAAACTTGAGAGTTGAGACATCAAAAATGATAGATACTAAAGAGTACTTACAGATATTTTAGCCTTTGACAATTTCCTATTTCATATGGGATTCTTCCACTTAAACGATTCCCGTCCAAATATCTACACAAAATTACAGGACAAGAAAAAATGTAAATACAATACACAGGAAAATAACCAAATTTATAGAGAAATAAAGCCCATCCTTACAAAGTCTTCAAGTTCTTTAAATGTCCAATTTTTGGTGAAATTTCCCCGCCAATATTCAAATTCGATAGAATCCTTATGTTAAACAAAACAAACCTCATGTTATTATTTAAACCATTCAAGATACTTAAAGAGACAAGAAAAAACAAGTCTCACAAAATTCTTACAGTGAAATCACTGAGAGGCTAACATTGTCACATAAAACACCTCTCCAAGAGCAATGATCTTGATCGTGTTTATCATCCCAATCAAGCAATACATTAGAATCATCATTAAGTGATGCTTTAATCGACATCAATGCTCGTCCTACAAAACACACTTAGAAATCAAAATCCTAATAAATCAAAAAGAATTGTTATTTCCATTTTCAAACTGTTCTAACTGTTGGCGCTAATTAAGCTTCAGAGTTCAGCCAATTCCAATTTCTCACATGTTGGTAAAAAATAATAAATAACTATCCAGTTTCTCACATGTTTCGGCTAACAAATAACTCAAGAACCAATTCCACATATACAATCCAGTTAATGGAATAAACATTTGAAGTTCACCTGGGTTTGGGATCTTGATCACTGTTAATGTTTTGGACAAAGTTTCTAGTTTGGTCGAATTAGGAATATGAGTTTTGTTTGCTCAACTTGGATCTAAAATTAGTAAATTATATGCATGGGGTGCTAATACTTTCCAACACAATTCTTTGATCATATAGACTAAATTTTCCCGACCATCTGTCTTGCTAAGACCTCTTCCTTTGCGTTTAACTTTGGTTTTAGGAATATACTGACTCTGTTTTTTTGTTTCATTGCCATGATGCAACTGCAGCTACACCTGCGAAGACAAATCTTGCAGATATTGGAATTGTTGGTGGACTTGGTGACATGTCAGATGAGAACAAAGGAGCTCCAACTTTATATTACATGGGAAGAGCAATGGGTGCTGGCTCTGGTTATGGTATGACTGGCTCAGGTTATGGTACGTCTAGCTCGGGGTATGGTATGTCTGTATACATCAATTGTGATTTCCTTCAGATTTGTTTCGTAATTTGACAGTAAAACTCTTTTTTTTTTATGCAAACAGTAAAACTCATTCTTAGAGTAGATAAATACTGTGGACACTTGGACAGAGCAAACGGTGAATGATGCAGTTAGCTGCTCTAGTGAAGTAAAGAGAAATCTTACTAATTAAACATTTGAAAGGGGGAATGAAGCTTACCGTCCATTGAAACTACGGCGACGGCAGAACTGGCGCATAGTAGCACGGAAAAGATGATTGCCAACATTTTCATTTTTCTGTTTACAGAGAAGAGAAGAGAATAGAGGGAGGAAGGAAGGATGATTGAAATCGGAAGGGCTGAGCGTTGGGTTTTATGCATGCTGATCACTACAATTACTCTTACATTTCAATCAAAATTACAAAAAATGCTTACAAAGTTTGCTCTTTTTGTTTCTTTTCACTTTTGACTGTCTTTTTCCTTATTTGTGTTCAAATGATTTTAGCTTTTCCCAGTGTCCAAGCATTAAGATTTGAGATTCTTATACTTTGAGTTCCATTATTCAATACATAAAGATGAGTTTCATTGTCAATTGCCATTTTTGGATACACTCTAGCACTGATGCATACTTTTCCTTCTCCACCAAAGCTTTCCAGAACCGAGTGATCCATCTGCAACCCACAAACACATACATATATATTGTTCTTCACTAACTCATAAAGTGTTGTCAAAAGGCTCAAATACAACAGGAACGATACAAAATGTTGATTTGCAAAAGTATATTTGATTCCAAACTTATGAGCTTGTTGTAGAAAACCAGCAAAGAAAACACTAGCACGATGAAGAAAACCAACCAAGCGCACCTTATAGTGGACGATATTCTTTAAGTAGAAAAAGGGATGACATACCAAGCTCCTTAGTGATAGCTTCTCATGGAGAGGATTCACATCAAGAAAAGCTCCGTATATAGTTTTTTCTAGCTCCGGGCTTTTGCTTAAAGAAGACCTGTTTTGTTTGCATTGTGAGTGTCATATCGATATAGGTGTAGTCGTTTAGATATATATGTAAAATGAAGATATTGCAAAAACTCTGACCTGCTCTCATCACTGCACATGAGAACCACAAATCTGTTTGGAGCTTTGAACCATTAAAATTAAATGAGATCCAATATCCCGTTTCCGACATTCGATATCTGCTATACCGGATAATATCCTATAGGATCCCGGATTTCAGAAACGTTTACCGGATTTCAGATTGGGGTTGACATCCCTACCACTAAAAACGGTATCCCTTTTATAACTCATGCATTTCGTATTCTTTCCTTATCAACATTAGGGAACTTCTTCCGAGATGCGTGAAGAAACTCTACATATTCTATATTTTGTAGTTGTAATAATAAAAGTCGTCTCGTTATAATACCTAAATTTTAATCTCTATTATATGTCTA
>JAJJMC010034266.1:61378-76635 GCA_023531435.1 Papaver californicum | reverse complement strand
AAAAAAAAAAAAAGTATTTCAACTCAAGTTTGAATATGAATGAGGCTTTCTCGGCCGAAGGTTGGATTTGGATAAATAAATTTCATAATATATTTCCCACAAACTACCAAGAATTGGAAGAAAAAAAGGAAAAATTGGAGGGAAAATCCTTCCTTCCAGAAGAAGGAAAACTTAATTCAGAAAATGGAACGAAATTTTTATTTGATGCGGTTACACCTGATAGAAATAATCAAAGAATTATAAAAGAATCCATTGGAATAAAAGAAATACGTAAAGAGGTTCCTCAACGGTCATACAAATTGATTACCAGTTTGGAGCAACAAGACGGAGAAATTGAAGAAGAAACGGCGGAGGATCATGAAATTAGGTCAAGAAAGGCCAACCATGTAGTAATTTTTACAGATACCGAACGTACAAATAGTACAACGAATACTAATGATGAAGTAGAAGAAGTTTTTGTCCTACGTTATTCGCAAGAATCGGATTTTCGTCGAGATATAATCAAAGGATCTATGCGCGCTCAAAGACGTAAAACAGTTATTTGGGAACCGTTTCAAACAAATATCCATTCCCCCCTTTTTTTGGACAGAATCTACAAAAAGGTTTTTTTTTCCGCTGATACCTCCAGAATTTGGAATCTTCTTTTTAAGAATTGGATGATAAAAAGTACGGAATTCCAAAATTCAAGTTTTGAGGAAGAAGCAAAGGAAAAGGATCAAAAAAGGAAGAAGAAAGGGGAAGAAAATGACCGGCTAGCAGTGGCGGAAAGCTGGGATACTGTTCTATTTGGTCAATCAATAAGGGGTTGCTTGTTAATAGCCCACTCAATTTTTAGAAAATATATTGGATTGCCTTCATTGATAATAGCTAAAAACATCAGCCGTATCTTATTATTTCAACCCCCGGAGTGGAACGAGGATTGGAGGGAGTGGGGTAGAGAAATGCATGTTAAATGCACCTATAATGGTGTTCAATTATCCGAAATGGAATTTCCAAAAAATTGGTTAACAGAGGGTATTCAGATAAAGATCCTATACCCTTTCTATCCGAAACCTTGGAACAGCTCTAAGCAACGATCCCATCATAGAAATCCAAGGGGAACAAAGGAAAATTCTTGCTTTTTGACAGTCTGGGGGATGGAAACTGAATTTCCTTTTGGTTCTCCTCGAAGACGACCTTCGTTTTTAAAACCCATTTTTAAAGAACTAGAAAACAAAATAAGAAAAAAAAAAACACAAAGTTTTCGAGGTTTAAGAGTTTTACAAGAAAAAACAAAAGGGTTTCTAAAGGACTCAAAAGAAAAAGAAAGCTGGACTCATAAAAAGGATTTCTTTCTAAAAAAAAGAATAAAAGAGCTTGGCAAAGTAAATCCAATTCTATTAGTTGGATTGAAAAAAGTATATGAATCGAGTGAAAATAAAAAAATTTCTCTCAAAGAAAATAAGATAGTTCATGAATCGTCCAGTCGAATTAGATCAATGTATTGGACAAATTATTCACTAACAGAAAAAAAAATGGAGGATCTGGCTGATAGGACAAGTACAATTAAGAATCAAATGGAAAAAATAATAAATGACAAGAAAAAAAAATTTCTAATTCCAGATAGAAATATTAATCCTAACGATACAAGTTGTAACGATAAAAGATTAGAAGCGCCAAAAAATTTTTGGCAGATATTCCAAAGAAGAAGTGCTAGATTAATACGTAAACGACACTCTTTTTTTAATTTTTTGATTGAAAAGATATATATGGACACCCTTCTATATCTCATTAATATTCCCAGGATCAATGCAAAATTTTCCCTAGACTTAAAAAAAGGGGAGATTGATAAAAAAAGTTACAACGATGAAATAAAGAAAGAAGGAGTGGAAGAAAAAAAAAAAAAAAGAATTCCTGTTATTTCGACTAAAAAGAGGGCACTTTCTAATATAAGTAATAAGAATTTACATCATTTTTGTGCCCCAGTTGATTTGTCACAGGCATATGTATTTTACAAATTATCACAAACCCAAGTGATTAACAAATATCACATGAGATCTGTACTTCAATATAATGGAACGTCTTTTTTTCTTAAGGATAGAATAAAGCATTTTTTTGGAACACAAGGAATACTTTATTCTGAATCAAGACATAAAAAACTTAGCAATTTTGAAACGAATGGGTGGAAAAATTGGTTAAACGGTCATTATAACTATAAATATAATTTATCGAAGATTACATCGTCTCAATTAGTTCTGCAAAAACAACGAAATGGAGTCAATCAAAGTCATACAATTTCAAACAAGGCATCAACAAAATTGGATTCATATGAACAAAAAAATTTATGTCATTATAAGAAGAAAAATGCTTATGTGATGGATTCATTATCGAGTAAAACCAAAAGTTTTAAAAAACAGTATGGATATGATCTGTTATCACAGAAATATATCAATTATAGAGAAGGTAAGGATTCATATATTTCTCTAGCACCATTACAAGTAAAGGGAAGCCTCAAAATTCCCTATAACTACAACACAAATAAACCCCCAATTTTTTCTATGCCGGCAGGCATATATATGAGTCATTATCTAGGAGAAGATTGTATTGTTGATACGGATAAAAATCCAGATAGAAAATATTTTGATTGGAGAATCATTTCTTTTTGTCTTATAAAGAAGATCGATATTGAGGCTTGGGCTAATATGGATACTGAGACCCGCATGAATAAAAATACTAAAACAGGAACTAACTATTATTCAATCATTAATCAAATTGATACGAAGGATCTTTCGTATCTTGCGATTGATAAACAAATAAAACTATCAAGTGGAAAATTTGTTTTTTTTGATTGGATGGGAATGAATGAAGAAATACTAAACCGCCCCATATCAAATCTGCAACTTTGGTTCTTCCCAGAATTGTTGGGGCTATATGATGCATATAGGATTAAACCGTGGATTATACCAACAAAATCACTTCTTTTCCATTTTAATGGAAATAAAAACACTAGTGAAAAGAAAAAAAAAAAAGATCTTGAATTAGAAAATAAAAATAAAGAAGAAAAAGAAGAATCAGCCCAAGAAGATCTTGGATCAGATCTATCAAACCAACAAAAAGAGGTTAAAGAGGATTATAGTGACTCATACATGAAAAAGAGTAGAAATCAAAATAAATGGAAGAGCACCACAGAAGCGGAACTTGATTTCTTCCTGAAAAGATATTTTCTTTTTCAACTGAGATGGCATGGTTCTTTGGATCAAAGAATAATCAATAGTATCCAGATATATTGTCTCCTGCTTAGACTGAACAATCCAAAGCAAATAGCGATATCCTCTATTCAAAGAGGAGAAATGCGTCTGGATATATTGCTGATTCAAAAAGATCTAAATCTTACAGAATTGATAAACAAAGGAGTATTGATTATTGAACCTGTTCGCCTGTCTATACAAGGGGATGGACTATTTATTATGTATCAAACCATAGTTATTTCACTGGTCCATAAGAGTAATCACCAAACTAATATAAAAAACCAACAAAAAGAAAACGGTTATAAGAATTCTTTTGATGAATCCATTAAAAGACATAGACATGAAAGGGTGCTTGAAAAGAGAGATGAAAAAAATTATGCTTTTGTTGTTCCTGAAAATATTTTAGCTCCTAGATGTCGTAGAGAATTGAGAATTCGAATTTGTTTAAACTCAGAAAAAATAAATGTTTTGGATAGAAAGAAAACATTTTACAATAAGAACAACATAAGGAACTGCGGCACTTTTTTGGAGGAGAGCAAGCATCTTGATAAAGATCCAAAGAATTTCGATAGAGATAGAAATAAATTTCTGAAATTGAAATTTATTCTTTGGCCAAATTATCGATTAGAGGATTTAGCTTGTATGAATCGCTATTGGTTTGATACCAGTAATGGAAGTCGTTTCAGTATGTCAAGGATATCTATGTATCCACGATTTACCATTAATTGATGGTAAATCTCCTTCCTATCTATAACGTGCCAGATATGGCATGATATATGAAGGCAAACAAATGTACCCGCACGTTTGTGTTATATTAATTTCTATTCTGGTTTCCCGTATAGGATACTTTATTCAATGACCTAAAAATCTTCTTCGGATCAATTTTTCCCTTTCTTTTTTTGTGGGGGAGTTGAAGAACTCGACCACCCTTTTGTATCTATATCCGAATGAAATTGCAAATTGGATTAATTCATTCAATTTGAAAGGAAAAGGTAGTATATAAAAAAATTTGTGTATACCTGAACTAGATTCAAAAACCGGTATTATTTTTACTGATCGATAAACTCCATTTTTGTCTAAAAGAAAAAAGGGAGAAGCGCTCTTTTTATGAGAAAAAAAGCATTCATCTCGGTTATTTCGCAAGAAGAAAAAGAATAAAACTAAGGGGTCCGTTGAATTCCAAGTATTCAGTTTCACCAATAAACTGCGCAGACTCACTTTCCATTTGGAATAGCACAAAAAAGACTTTTTATCTCAGAGAGGTCTAGGGAAAACTCTGGGAAAACGGCAACGGTTGCTGGCTTATTTGTAAAAAAAAATAGAATACGTTATAAAGAATTAATTGGTCGGTTGGATATTCGGGAGCCAAAGACTAGTTAAGTTAATTTTCAGATTTCGTTTGAATTATTTGATTTATTAGATCTTGAATTTTTATGAACTTTGTTTCGTTTTCAGCAATTCATGGAATAATGAATCGGGGAAAAAATATGACTGTATCAGCTACAAGAAAAGACCTCATGATAGTCAATATGGGTCCTCACCACCCATCGATGCATGGCGTTCTTCGACTCATCATTACTCTAGATGGTGAAGACGTTATTGACTGTGAACCTATATTGGGTTATTTACACAGAGGGATGGAAAAAATAGCGGAAAACCGAACAATTATCCAATATCTGCCTTATGTAACACGTTGGGATTATTTAGCTACTATGTTTACCGAGGCAATAACGGTAAATGGACCAGAACAGCTGGGAAATATTCAAGTTCCTAAAAGAGCCCGTTATATCAGAGTCATTATGTTGGAACTGAGTCGTATAGCCTCTCATTTATTATGGCTTGGCCCTTTTATGGCGGATATAGGTGCGCAGACTCCTTTCTTCTATATTTTCAGAGAGAGAGAATTGATATATGATCTATTCGAAGCTGCCACAGGTATGCGAATGATGCATAATTTTTTTCGTATCGGAGGAGTAGCTGCTGATCTACCTCATGGCTGGATAGATAAATGTTTAGATTTCTGCGATTATTTTTTAACCGGGATTGCTGAATATCAAAAGCTTATTACGCAAAATCCAATTTTTTTAGAACGCGTTGAGGGGGTAGGCGTTGTTGGTGGAGAGGAGGCAATAAATTGGGGTTTATCAGGACCAATGCTACGAGCTTCCGGAATACAATGGGATCTTCGTAAAGTCGATCATTATGAGTGTTACGACGAGTTTGACTGGGAAGTACAATGGCAAAAAGAAGGGGATTCATTAGCCCGTTACTTAGTCCGAATCGGTGAAATGACAGAATCCATAAAAATAATTCAACAAGCTTTGGAAGGAATTCCGGGAGGGCCCTATGAAAATTTAGAAGCCCGACGCTTTGATAAAGCAAGGGATTCCGATTGGAATGATTTTGACTATAGATTTATTAGCAAAAAAACATCTCCTACTTTTGAATTGTCGAAACAAGAACTTTATGTGAGAGTAGAAGCCCCAAAGGGGGAATTGGGGATTTTTCTGATAGGGGATCATAGTGCTTTTCCTTGGAGATGGAAAATTCGTCCTCCGGGTTTTATCAATTTGCAAATTCTTCCTCAGTTAGTTAAAAGAATGAAATTGGCTGATATTATGACGATACTAGGTAGTATAGATATCATTATGGGAGAAGTTGATCGTTAATATGATAATTGATACGACAGAATTACAGGCTATCAATTCTTTTTCCAGATTGGAATCCTTAAAAGGGGTCTATGGTCTTATATGGTTGCTTGTCCCTATTTTTACTCCTGTATTGGGAATCACGATAGGAATACTAGTTATTGTGTGGTTAGAAAGAAAAATATCTGCGGGGGTACAACAACGTATTGGACCCGAATACGCGGGTCCTTTGGGAATTCTTCAAGCTCTAGCAGACGGGACAAAACTCCTTTTTAAAGAGGATCTTCTCCCATCTAGAGGAGATTTTTTTTTATTCAGTCTCGGACCCTCTATAGCAGTCATATCCATTTTACTAAGTTATTCAGTAATTCCTTTTGGATATCGTCTTGTTTTAGCTGATCTCAGTATAGGTGTTTTTTTATGGATTTCTATTTCAAGTATTGCTCCTATTGGACTTCTTATGTCAGGATATGGTTCAAATAATAAATATTCTTTTTTGGGTGGTCTACGAGCTGCTGCTCAATCGATTAGTTATGAAATACCATTAACTCCATGTGTGTTATCAATATCTCTACGTGTGATTCGTTGGGGCATGAACTTTTACCTCATTTTTTCTAGGAAAGAAGTTGAATGGAGTGAATAGAGATTCTTTTTTTTTATTCGTCATTCGGGGTGATGACCTAAACCAGATAGTTATATGAGTGAAACAAAACAGCTTAGAAATTAGCAGTAAAAAGGTTGAGACTCATTCCCTATGTACAAGAGCTAAGCAAAAAAAGAGAAATTACCCCAAGGTTGGTTGATTAGTCATCACGGTTTGAAGCGGGTAGAAAAGATCAACTGGCTGGAGTTTTGTTTTAACTATTCTATTATATTGTATGTATTACCATACCGGGGATCGAGCAAAAATGAGTGGACGGTTAGGAACACCAAGATACACAAAGGATTAGTAACGGAGATAATGGAAGTTACCAAAAAAGGTATTTCTGCATAAACGGAATCATACTGGGGCTTTAAGTTGGTAGAAACAATCAAGTAGTACTTCCCCACGATCCCGATCCCGAGTATGGTCCTATCCACAGGTTAAATAAATAATTATCAGGAACGAAGTAATCCTTTTTTTTAAGCCCACTTTTACTTTTCGTAGAAAGAAGCATAGGAACGAAATAAATAGGTTGAAATACCTACTTAGACAACGAGTATTTTATTCAAGGATTAAGTTATTACTGAATAAAGACAAACTAAAATAAGAAAGGATAAGATCAATTCGGAAGCACCCTTTTTTCTATTATAGCAGACGGAATTGCATTGGTTTAATTTGTGACTCCTCGATACATCTTGATTCTATCTATCCTACTAACACATAGCGAGATAATACCGAACCAGTCCTTAGATTTAGTTAAGGCCATCGAGGAGCCGTATGAGACTGAAGTCTCATGTACGGTTCTGCAATAGCGATGGAAGCAGTGATGTTATCACCTACTATAATTATCTAACAGTTCAAGTACAGTTGATATAGTTGAGGCGCAGTCAAAATATGGTTTTTGGGGGTGGAATCTGTGGCGTCAACCTATAGGTTTTGCAGTTTTTGTAATTTCTTCCCTAGCAGAATGTGAGAGATTACCCTTTGATTTACCAGAAGCCGAAGAAGAATTAGTAGCAGGTTATCAAACCGAATATTCAGGTATCAAATTTGGTTTATTTTATGTTGCTTCCTATCTAAATCTACTAGTTTCTTCATTATTTGTAACAGTTCTTTATTTAGGAGGTTGGAATCTTTCTCTTCCGTACATATTTCTTCCTCATTTCGAAATTAATGAAGTGGGTGGAGTCTTTGGAATGACAATTGGTATTTTTATTACATTAGCTAAAGCTTATTTGTTCCTGTTCATTCCTATTACAACAAGATGGACTTTACCTAGGATGAGAATGGACCAACTATTAAATCTTGGGTGGAAGTTTCTTTTACCTATTTCTCTAGGTAATCTATTATTGACAACTTCTTTCCAACTCTTTTCACTCTAAGGGCATACGATATTCTATTCTCGATTTAGAACTTCTCTCAAACAAGAGAAAGAAACTTCAAATTATTCATAGATATTCACGATATGCTCCCTATGGTAACTGGGTTCATTAATTATGGTCAACAAACAGTAAGAGCTGCAAGGTATATTGGTCAAAGTTTCATGATTACCTTATCCCACACGAATCGTTTACCCGTAACTATTCAATATCCTTATGAAAAATTGATCACATCTGAGCGTTTCCGCGGTCGAATCCACTTTGAATTTGATAAATGCATTGCTTGTGAAGTATGTGTTCGTGTATGCCCTATAGATCTGCCTGTTGTTGATTGGAAATTGGAAACGGATATTCGAAAAAAACGATTGCTTAACTATAGTATTGATTTTGGAATCTGTATTTTTTGTGGGAACTGCGTCGAGTATTGTCCAACAAACTGTTTATCAATGACTGAAGAATATGAACTTTCTACATATGATCGTCATGAATTGAATTATAATCAAATTGCTTTGGGTCGGTTACCAATGACAGTAATTGGAGATTACACGATTCGAACCATTATGAATTCCACTCAAATAAAAAAAGCCACGGGTAAACTCCTTGATTCAAGAACTATTACCGATTACTAAGATTCCGTTTTAATCTAAAGGAGCGGATCTTCTTTTATTTTGTTCGGTTAATAACGAAAAAAAACCAGCTCTTATTTATTGGTGATTCGCGAGAATCACGGCTTACTTTGGATAAAAAAGAATTGAATATATCCGCGATAATTTCGAAATATATGAATATATAAGCAATCGGATAGAGAAATGGAATGAATTAATCTATCTACATCAACCCACACCCCGTATAGGATTTAATAAAAAAGTCACTTATCATAAAAACAGGGTAACTTTCCTTTTCTGGTCTAGTCAATAAGATTATGAAACATTTCGACTTATTTATCTCTTATTTTACATATAATGGATTTAACTGGACCAATACATGATTTTCTTTTAGTTTTTTTGGGGTTGGGTCTTATAATAGGAGGTCTAGGAGTGGTATTACTTACTAATCCTATTTTTTCCGCCTTTTCATTAGGATTTGTTCTTGTTTGTATATCCTTATTTCATATTCCATCGAATTCCCATTTTGTAGCTGCTGCACAACTCCTTATTTATGTAGGAGCCATAAACGTCTTAATCATATTCGCTGTTATGTTCATGAACGACTCGGAATATTACAATGATTTCAGTCTTTGGACTGTTGGGGATGGGGTAACTTCACTGGTTTGTACAAGTATTTTTGTTTCACTAATAACTACTATCCCAGATACGGCATGGTACGGGGTTATTTGGACTACAAGATCAAACCAGATTTTGGAGCAAGATTTGATAAATAAAGGTCAACAAATCGGGATTCATTTATCAACCGATTTTTTTCTTCCTTTTGAGCTTATTTCTATAATTCTTTTAGTTTCTTTGATAGGTGCAATTGCTATGGCTCGTCAGTAAAAAATACGGAGAAAAAGAATTATTTGGTTCTGTCTTAGCCTATCCATTTTCCTTCAATTAATGGTCAGATTTTTCAGGTAGAAAATGTAAATTTTTTCTTTTAGTTCAATCTATTACCAATATGTTCCTTAGTTCTGTACTTGTTAGATTCGAGTCAACCAAATTAGTTAAGGTTGAATTGTTGTTCATATTGAAATTAAAGAAATTCAGATTGAGGGGGGTTTGGTTAATGCTGCTTGAACATGAACTTGTTTTGAGTGCCTATTTATTTTCTATTGGTATTTATGGATTGATCACAAGTCGAAATATGGTTAGAGCACTTATGTGTCTTGAGCTTATACTGAATGCAGTTAATATGAATTTCGTAACATTTTCTGATTTATTTGATAGTCGCCAATTAAAAGGGGACATTTTTTCTATTTTTGTTATAGCTATTGCAGCCGCTGAAGCAGCTATTGGGCCAGCCATTGTTTCGTCCATTTATCGTAACAAAAAATCAATTCGTATCAATCAATCGAATTTGTTGAATAAATAATGGTAATTAGATGAATGTGTTAATCATACAAATAACGAATAAAATCTTTCTCAATACAAATTAATATTATATACGACAGAAGCATATGACTCTGTTTGCTAAAGAGTAATAAATCAAAGTATCTTGGCCCTCTCTCATGACCAAATATATAAGTCAATTTTTTAGAAAACAATTTTGGTTAATTATTGATTCGTCTGGTGTCTACAATATATGATTCCATTTTTTTACTAGATCGAAAATTCATGATGTTCAAAAAGTAGATAGATCCAATGTCACATTCAGTAAAGATTTATGATACATGCATAGGGTGCACTCAATGTGTACGAGCCTGCCCCACAGATGTATTAGAAATGATACCTTGGGACGGATGTAAAGCTAAGCAAATAGCTTCTGCTCCAAGAACAGAAGACTGTGTGGGTTGTAAGAGATGTGAATCCGCTTGTCCAACAGATTTCTTGAGTGTCCGAGTTTATTTATGGCATGAGACAACTCGCAGCATGGGTCTAGCTTATTGATACGTTCCAGAAAGCTTAACTTGAATCCATTTTTTTATCTTTACCGACAAAACCCCGTGCTCGAAATCGAAATAGGCTATTTTCTCGAGTACGGGGTTTTCTGGTCAAAGTGTATCTTATCTTGTCTTTACTACGAATTATTTTCCTTGGTTAACAATAATTGTTGTTTTGCCGATATTCGCGGGTTTTTCCATTTTCTTTCTCCCCCATAGAGGAAATAAGGTCATCCGATGGTATACTATATCTATATGCCTAGTGGAACTACTTCTAACGACCTATGTATTCTGTTATCATTTCCAGTTGGACGATCCATTAATTCAATTAGAACAGGATTTTAAATGGATTAATTTTTTTGATTTTCACTGGAGACTCGGAATCGATGGAATTTCCATAGGACCTATTTTATTGACGGGATTCATCACAACTTTAGCTACTTTAGCGGCCCGGCCAGTTACTCGGGATTCACGACTGTTCCATTTCTTGATGTTAGCAATGTACAGCGGTCAAATAGGACCTTTTTCTTCTCGAGATCTTTTACTTTTTTTTATCATGTGGGAGTTAGAATTAATTCCTGTTTACCTACTTTTATCCATGTGGGGAGGGAAGAAGCGTTTGTACTCAGCTACAAAGTTTATTTTGTACACTGCAGGGGGTTCTATTTTTCTCTTAATGGGAGTTCTCGGTATGGGTTTATATGCTTCTAACGAACCAACATTGAATTTTGAAACATTAGCGAATCAATCATATCCTGTGGCATTAGAAATAATATTCTATTTTGGTTTTCTTATTGCTTATGCTGTCAAATCACCGATTATACCTCTACATACATGGTTACCAGATACCCACGGAGAAGCACATTACAGTACATGTATGCTTCTAGCCGGAATCTTATTAAAAATGGGAGCATATGGGTTGGTTCGGATCAATATGGAATTATTACCCCATGCTCATTCCTTTTTTTCTCCCTGGTTGATTATTGTAGGCACAGTGCAAATAATCTATGCAGCTTTAACATCTCCCGGGCAACGCAATTTAAAAAAGAGAATAGCCTACTCTTCTGTATCTCATATGGGTTTTACAATTATAGGAATAGCCTCCGTAACCGATCTGGGACTCAATGGGGCCATTTTGCAAATAATTTCTCATGGATTTATTGGTGCGGCGCTTTTTTTCTTGGCAGGAACGAGTTATGATAGAATACGTCTCGTTTATCTCGACGAAATGGGAGGAATAGCTATCCCAATGCCAAAAATATTTGCAATGTTCAGTAGTTTCTCGATGGCTTCTCTTGCATTGCCGGGAATGAGTGGTTTTGTTGCCGAATTGGTAATCTTTTTTGGCATAATTACCAGCCCAAAATATCTTTTAATGCCAAAAATACTAATTACTCTTGTAATGGCAATTGGAATGATATTAACTCCTATTTATTCATTATCTATGTCACGCCAGATGTTTTATGGATACAAGCAATTTAATGCCAAAAATTTTTATTTTTTTGATTCTGGACCACGAGAGCTTTTTGTTTCAATCTGTATCTTTCTGCCAGTAATAGGCATTGGTATTTATCCAGATTTCGTTCTCTCACTATCTGTTGACAAGGTAGAAGCTATTTTATCTAATTACTTTTCTCGATAGTTTGCATGAATAAGGCATAAAAAAAAAGCTGCGATAATAAAATTAGGTGGACAATAAAAGAAAAAGAAGTGAATTGTAATCAGATACGTTTGAAGTTTTAGAGAACCGGTTCAATCAAGTAGTAATTGAACCGGTTCTCTAAAACTAACACAAACTTTCATTACATATGCGATTTCTATGTATTAGGTCACGTCTTCGATTAAGATGCTAATGTGAATGAACCATAACTATGTAGGCCTATTCCTAATAGATTGACCCCAAAATAGCATACCCAAATTATAAGAAATCCCATAGAAGCTACAATTGCGGAATTTGTGCCTTTTAAATTTTGGTTGGTTCTAATATGTAAATAAATAGCAAATATAGTCCAAGTAATAAATGCCCAAGTTTCCTTGGGGTCCCAATTCCAATATGACCCCCACGCCTCATTAGCCCACACTGCGCCTGAAAGAATACCAACCGTTAAAAAGATAAACCCTAGACTAATGACACGATAACTCCAACGATCCAATTGCTGAATCAATTGATACCTGTGATAATTTCTAAATGAAAGTAAAGAATTGTTTAGTAAAGCATAGCTTCTTTCATTTACATATTGAATCTCATCAAAATCAAAGGAAAATGGCCCAATTAATGAATGCTTGTTTTTACCAAAGACCCATAGGCTTTTTCGAAATGTAATGACTAGAAGAGATACTGATAATAATGATCCACATAAAAGAGCTGCATAACTTAATATCATCATACTTACGTGCATCATTAACCACTGAGATTGGAGGGCAGGTACTAATATTGTGGATTGATGCATTTCAGTCAAAAGACCTGAAGTAGCAAATCCTTGGGTAAAAATAGTACTTGGTGCGGTTATTGCGCTTAAATCGTTTTTATTATTCCATATTTTAGGAACCATATGAATAATGGAAAAGCCCCATGAAAGGAATAGTAATGATTCATATAAATCACTTAAGGGGAAATGTTCCGAATAAATCCAACGAGTAACTAATAATCCTGTTATACAGAAAAAGGTAGCTATCATGCCCTTTTCTGACGAATCATGTAGTCCTATGGTTTCGTGGACTAATAAGGTCATCAAATAAATCGTAATTACAATTGAAACAATTGAAAAAGAGATGTGAGTTAATATATGTTCTAAAGTCGAAAATATCATAAAAAATCCTAAAAAAAAAAAGGGAGTCCTTTAACACTGGAACGGAAATGATTAATCCATTTCATTTTCATTATAAGATTTATTGTATCTCTTTTAGAAGATGCCGCCACTCGGACTCGAACCGAGATGCTCTAGCACTGCTTCCTAAGAGCAGCGTGTCTACCGATTTCACCATAGCGGCTTGCTCGAAAGCATAATAGCCCATACGCACTCAAACGTCGAGATTGTAAGGAGTCAATTCAATGTAATATTTTTTAGGAAAAATGCAAATCAAATAAAGGCCTATTCCTATTTCTATTTGAACGTTCAATAATCTCTTATAGGATGGTTTTCATTTTAACGATGGACTTTTCGAAAGGTTTCAGCTCTCCCAAAACGAACAGCTTAGTAGGAACTAGAGAGTTCTGCTCTCAATTCAGGTATAGAAGTAAAAAAAACCTTTCTTTTTTTATTCTTTTTTTATGATTTCATGGGTCCGAACAAAACGAAAAAATCTATTGTATCCATAGTCATTAATAAGAAAACCCTCAAAAGAAAAGTGAAACTTTCTATCAAGTACTATGTTTTTTCGTTTGACCAAAAAAACATAGTACCCTTTTTTTATTTAGGAAATGAAAGGCTTCCTATCCTAAATACGACAACCGATAGTGCGGCCTCATATTTATCAGTAAAAAATATGAGTTAATGGGAGTCGTTCATCTTATCAATTTTATTAGCAAATTCTTCGAGGCATATTGATTTAGATTATTCCAAGACTTGTTTATTTTTTTGTTGCACAAAAAAACTTTTTGAATTCCCGGTAGAAAGAGATTTTGCTAAGGAAAAAGCTTTTAGCGCAGCCAAATATCCTTTTCTTTTCCAAATGTTTTTACGAATACGCTTTTTTGATATAGAAGTACGTTTCTTTGGAACGGCCATTTTAAAATAAAGAGGTTACTCATTGTTTTAGTTGGATGTGAAAGACATGTATTGTTCAAAATGCGTCATTTTTTTCTTTAGCTCTATATTTATTCCCTAGATCATACTTTCTTGATAATATACAATATGGATACGTGTGAGTCCCATAGAGGATTTCTGGAGAAAAGTTGTATATCTTAATTTTTTCTTTATTTTCGGAATACTTTATTCCTTTTTTTTACGTACATTATAAAAAAAAAAAGAAGCCTTTTGATATACTAATCTTCGTTCGAATCTATATCTGTGTCACCGTCATAAAAAAAAGGGCTACGGCTCATCGTATTCTCTTTTTTTTAATAAAAAAGAGAAAAATGGAAAACGCTTACCTTAATTGAAGAGAAGAATACTGTAACCTTTTTTCTATCAATTCATCAATAGAGTACAGTACCCTTAGTTAAATGAAAATTTCAAAAAAGGAAAACCGGAATGAGACTGATATTGAATCAGTTAATATAATAAACACTTGAGAAAAAGCCATTTAACTAAGTCCTTTTTTCAATTCTACGCAAAGTGGGTATCAAAGTGCCGGATATCGTAGAGTTTTCTAGAAGTATCCGTTGTTTTGGTGGAATAGAAGCTACTCGAGAATAATTAGTAAAGTCTTCCAAATATACTAACTAGAATCACAAGATCTTTTTTGGGGGTCAAGTTTTTGCTAGATCCTATGCTCAATAAAGTTATTGATGGATCTTACATACCAGAATAAAGTACTTTTTTTACTATAATTAAATTACTTAATTGTTTTTCCTTGATCAATGAATATAATAATAAAGAAATGAAAATTTCATATTATGATTCTGTATCTTCCTAAATATCCTAGTTAATCACTAAGTGGTACCTTTTCAAAAAAACTTGATCTTTTGACCGCTTGTAACTTCTTATTTTTTTTTGGAGGGGAAAGAATTAGAAAGATTTAAGAATCCAAAATTCTATTTTAGTTCTTTCTTTTCTTTATTTTATTGCTCTTTCCGAAAGATATCAGAGCTGGTGAATTGAAAAAAAAAAAGTTTGATTTTCTTATGGAACATACATATCAATATGCATGGATCATACCTTT